>JAPTHN010000241.1:86927-310814 GCA_026936325.1 Platynereis dumerilii
TATGACATTTGTTCTGATTTACACACAATATCTAGGCAGTGCAAAGAGCACTTAAGTTCCATTGCCTTCAGATGGTTTTTGTTTTTACCATTTGCTCAAACTTAACAAACAATGCATGCATGTCAGTGAAAGTATAACCATGCCCTGCATCGTTAATATTTTATAGAATAATGATACTTGACTTGTATTGCAGATATTCTTTTCAGAATTAAGTGGTAAAAGTTTCATGTCAAAGTACAACAAGATAAACAGCAGACAAATCATTCAGGAAAAGGCAATGAGTATATTGTCATAAGGATACATGGCTGGCAAGGAAAGATGATCATCAGCACATGAAGAACACTGAGGACACTGCAACATACAGAGCGGTGGCAGTTAATCAAAATAGGCCAACCACCATTAAGATTTACTGCAAGATAAGCCAACTACAATTATAGAAATAGGTGAGAATGACTTAAAAGTACAAATGCAAATCACACCTGTGTCCTAATTAATAATAGGGTTCTTAAAACACAAAATACAACAACACTACATGTACACAAAGGATGATCTTTGAGGTATGCAGGCTATCAATTTTCTTTGCTCTACCATCAGTTACATATGAGCCAAAATCTTTGGTAAGTAAGTGAACCTCCCTTGGCCAAGTTGAATAACAATGGCCTTGTGTTTCACTTACCAAAGGCTTTGACCCACACCTAACACTCAGTATGTACAGCGAAGAAAATTGGCCGCCATTGATATCCCACAAACCTCAAATATTGTCCCATTGACCCAATAAGTTTTCCTTTCATTGGATGAGAATTCATGCCTCCACAAGCATGTTTAGTTGAGGATGTTTAGCATTGATCTTGCAATGGCAAAACATCGCCCGTTTCACTAACTTACAGGCGACACTGTACCTCTATATCATGTCCTGAACTGAACATACGTATATCCAGACAGAAGCACCTAAGGCGCTTACGACAAGCAAGATTCTTTCATTATAACATTGGACTTCACAGAGACACCAGACTGCCGGCAAGAGAAATACATTGAGAATGATACGACATATTAATCAACTGCCATTTTCTATTTATTTCTTGAGCAGATGATAGTTTTACAATGCATGATCCCAGAGTCTGACATAAGAGCATCCTATACTTACTAGGCAATAGATCAATATAATGCAAATGAAGCTAGATGTGTATTTTAATTTTGATATTTTACATAGACAGTATTTGAACGGTCCATATTTGAAACTTTTAAAGAGCAGCAATTGAAAAGGGTCCAGCATATCTAAAGATGAACACTTGAAACTTTAAAACTCTTTCCTTGAGCTGTATGGCCATTGTTTCCAAGGCGTACCATTTGTGCCGTTCCATCTCCAGTATGCTCCACCGTCTTGAGAATGCCGCTTTTTCATGGTTCGCACAATGGGCTGGTGCGTCACTATTTTCCGCATTCATGGCATTGTCTCACTTGCATCAAGCCTCGATCATTTAAGATAGAAGTGTCCCTATCTCCACATTCATTCTACATACTATCGATTCCTTGATTAGCTATTCCCTGCGCAACTTGAGGTCCACACTCACGTTTCACCAAGAGAGCTCCTTCGATCCCCACTGTGACAAATCACGTATAGCAGCTTCCTTCAGCCCTAGACCTTCAGCCAGCCCCCACAGCCTTCAGCCCCAGCCCTTCAGCCCCTCTAGCTGGTCCTCCAACCCTGAGCAGCCCTTCAGCAGTGAATCAGCAGCCCTTCAGCCAGACTTTTATTGCGGTGAGAACTGCTGCATTCCACATGCAAGTCCCTCCCCCAGACACATGTATCATGGCCTTCACTTAAAACATAAGAAGCAACCTTCAACCACCACAAACCCTATCGACTTGCTCCCAACACAAGAATTTACATGCATGGCTTGCATGTTTATTCTATTTGCCTCTATTCTTCCTCTATTCTTCCAGATCCCATTCTTCTCCTTTCTTCCCTCCAATCCTTTCTCTGCATTCATTTAAATCCTGCTCACTGAGAATTTACCTTTCTCTGCTATTTGGGAATATTTAAATGATTGCCAACTTTGGACACAACAGTGACAAATTGCAATTATTGCCTCCATACATAATATATAATACATATATATATACATTTGTATATATATATATAATATATATGGTACTTATTCTCCTTGTTCTGGCCAACTTTTTCAATTGCTTGTTTAGGCCTTTAGACTCTGCTGTATACAATATTTTAAAGCACAAGGCAAGTCCCCAAAAGTGTAAAACAAAAATGTTCCTGTTGCAATTCAAGAACATCTTTCACCATATGCAACCAATTTTGATTCCAGTAGAAAAACCTCTTATGCATACATTGCCCAGGACATTGAATTGTAACAATATGGGATGATAGTGTTTCAATTGCAGTAAAATGAGACATTTCAGTTTGAAACTGTCTTCATGGATGTTAATATTATGTGCAGTTTTTCTAAATGAGTTATGCCACAAATAAAGATATATCCAGAGAACGTACAATATAAGATGAAGATATTTGAGTACAATTTCCAAACATATACAATGACTTTAAAATTGTATGGTTTGACATTTCTATACCTGTCAAATGTCTGGAAATTGCATTGTCAATAGGTCTGTCTCCGTTTGTAGTTCTGAATTTATGTACAGGTGGTGTCTCCAAGCAATAGGAGCTCTGATGGAATCCCCTTTGCCTTTCAGCAAGGTGATTGGTGTTGTTGACCAAGCCAAGGAGTCTGACTTAATGAGTGTGTTTGTTGAATTTTTGATTGTTTGGGTTAGCTACAATGTATTAATTATGTCTTAAAACAGCAGTTCAACAAAAAAGAGTGTTGTTATCATACAGATTTGGGGATTATAACATGTTAACAACCAGATTATTATTAACTGTTGGTCACAGGATTTCACTTACTTTTGCAAACAAACCAGATAATATGTCATCAGGTGGGCTTCCCAAAGACAAAAATAGCACTCCTACCTTATGGTTGCACCACCTACTGATAATACCTGTCGTAATCCCCATATGGAGACAGACCTATTTGACCTTCTCCTGTCTGAAGTATAACAAATATTACATTATCAAGTGAAGCTACAGGAGGTATGCAGATCTGCTCTGTATGTTTAAAACTACAACTGGGTAGAAAGATTGCTGGAAAGTAAAAAAGCAAAGTTGGACAGGTAGATAGACTCATTAGACTGATAGATAAATAGACAGATAAACTTGACAAAATTTGACCTAGCAACTAGGTGTATCGCAAGGTCTCCTGATGTGACCAGCAAATTAGCACTTCCATATTCATGTGGCTATTCCAAGCTGCACTGCTGCCATTCAGGTCGTACAGTACTGATCCATATGAGCAAAATGCTATGACAAATGTGGGTCATACTTATAGCATTTGCCAATAATAGTAGTTGAACTAATGGGAAGAGTAAACCTGCCACTCAGCTTCCATGTATTAATCTTGGTCTGTCACCACCACTAGCATTACACAGAGGAGTATACGGTTGCTACAACCGAAAGCCACAAGAGGTTATTTCCAGTTCTTGTTCAAGGCGTGGTTCCACAATGGCCAAAAAAGTTGTAATTACAAGCCGGTCTCCCAGATAAAAACACAACAGCTATCCTGATGGCAAGTGCCATCCAGACGCTGCTAATACTCAGTCAGATTTGCCCTACAATTCCAAACGGAAACCCTAAGCCCAAGCTAAGGACTGTCATCATCCAGTTTTGCAATTTCCCATATGCAATGAAACTCCAATAAGAGAAGAAAAATTAGGAAATTTATAGAAGAAAGACGGGCGAAGGACGTCTATGCGCAGCGAACAGGCAAGCATGGCGAAGGCGTTAAATGCAATTATGGCGGAGATTTGGACAGGAGGAAACGCGAATGAAGCTATCTTGGTGCTAATCCTGGATCCATGTGATCCCGCAGCTGAAAAAGACCTGCAAGGGCCTGAAAAGGACCTCCAAACACAACAAGAGGAAGGGCTGAAGGAAGAATGGGGGCTGTTAGAGGCAGTTAAAGCCCTGAGCAGTGCTAAGCCAGCAGCATGTGGACGGCAGGGAAGAGCAAGCGACTGGGAGCCAGGTATATCGGGCGCTAATCAACAATTAATGTGCAGTTGTGCCGGGCTCTGTTTGAGCTGCGATCGAATGTAAATCGCTTTATTAAGACTGATACGGGCACATCAACGACCCATTAAACAGCTCAATAGACAATCCCTCAAGTATACGCGGTGCAAGAGCTTGCCAGCAAAGCAAGTCCATATTGTGCCAGGGTTCCATCTCTCAACACTCAACTATGCAGACTGATGGCACAGGAGAACCAGCAATGGCCCTGATGCGTGCGGACCAGCCATCCTAATTAAAACAGACATGAGCTGATCCAATAATCATGTTGCTCTAAATCCACTTTTAATTCTTACTTTTTAACCCAGTATTTTCCATGCCAATTTTGTGCGCACCAAATTGCCAGGCATTTAGATGAAACGATAAGCAGCTAAGAGCATGTTCCCTCAGCCACTAATACACAATATGATATCAAAGACAGTTAGATTCTCTTTCGATATGAAAATGCTGTGACATGAGAATTAAACCACATTAAAAGGCAGATGAGCCTATTACTTTACTTAATTAAAAGAAGAGCACAACAGAACAGGAGCCTCAAAGGCAAAAGAGACAAAAACTGCTTGAATGTTCCCATGCACAGCATCAGCACAACTTGCACACATAGACGGAGTTAAACAACAAGAGATGAAAGGGGGATTTGGGAAAATCAGATACTTTAGGTGAGAAGGTCATTCTGTCTGCAGCCTGTGAATCAGTGGGGATGCATTGAGCATTGCATTCTGGCCTATATGGGTGTGGGAGGAAACATTCACAAGCTCCAGCAGCTGAAGGTCCTTGAAAATTCAATAAACGAGAAGTTTGGCAGATATGCTTGTAAAAGAAAAACTGGACGATCTAGTGGAGCCCAATAAGCATCCCTATGGGCAGGAGAAGCAAATGAACAAACTAGCACAATGTGTACTCTGGGGCTGCAGTCCACTCCAGGCAAGCCTAAATAGCAGCAATTTTCTCCTGCAGTCGTAAATCATGAGCAGAAAACAGTCTATCCACAAGGACCACAAGAATTGTGTAGACGATGGCCTTGGCAGGAGAGAAGTGCCATTGTCACATAGTCAGGTGACAATCCATTCCAAACTAGAACTGCCATCCCATGAGCTGACTGCAGTTCCATCATACTATCATCTGCACTTGACTTCCAAAAGCCAGCTCCAATAGCTGCTCCATGGCAAAATAGCATCTCATTCTTGCTCCATCATTTCCATATCCTGGCCCCAGAGCCTCAGACATTTTGATAAAAGCACTAGACTCTGAAAAAGACCCAAAACCTATTTCAATCAAAGTGGCTGGTACAAAAAGGAGAAATATTCCATTAAAGGACAAGCGCAAGGTCAATAAAGCCCGAACTAAATGCAGCAGCGAGAGGAAGGGAGTGTTAAGCATTCATGACTTTTGATTTTTCTAGGAATAGATATTAGTTGATCAGCAGGAATGTGGGCCACTGGGCCAGGCAGCCTGAAATCTCTCAATAGGCAGAGGTCAACTCCCTGGGGAATAATGGCCAATTGAAGCCACTGCATCTAGCCTGATTATCCTGCTACACAGCATCAGACCGATTCCAAAGAAAACTCTACCAAAGCCGAGACTGCAGGCAAGATCTTATCATACATTAACATAATTCTATTTACATATCGTAACTGTATATAGATTCACATATACTTGAGTTAGCGAAGCATTCCAAAGATCGACCAATTGCACATATATCACCGACATGGGTTGAACACGCGAAACCCCTTCTCGAAATGTAGTATTTGCTCCTCGGATAATAATTTCCACTGGCAAGTCAGCACTGAGCCTCACAAATGGGAAAAGCAGCTCTTCAAGAGAATCACTGTCCTCTAAAAGGCCTGCTGCTTAGTGTCAATAAAAACAAAAGCAGTTGAGCGAAGACCCGAGTCATGACCAAGAGGCTCTTAAGGCTCAAACTGAAAACCTCAAATCAATAAATGCCAAGGAGAGGAAGGAATCTTTTTGTTCTTAGCGCAAGGTGTCACCCAGACATCTGAGGCGCAAAGCAAAAGGTCAGAGAATCAGATTAAAAAGCTCCCAAAGGTGAACGCCGGAGGCAAGGTCATCCAATTATACAATTCACCCAATAACAAGACGTATAACAAGGCAAACGAAGCAACGTGTATATTTGAAGAAGGAAAACAACAGAGCAAATTGGAGGCATGGTAATATTTCCAGGCAGCTGAAACCATATTAATGGCATATTTGTCCCATATTTCGTATCTAAACCAGCTCCAAAATCTCCTTATCAACGCGTCATTTCCTTGCGCTCAGTGCCTTCCATCACCCAACTTATAGAATAATGGAGTTTTTCAAAATTTTAATAACACGTCCATCTCAAGTCAAGCCGACATGTCAAGGACTTATATTAACAAAATGGCAGCACAACGAAAAGCGAACGTACGACATTGACATCGTAATTTAATGTTTTAAAAAAATTGGGTCACAAAAACTTTACTGCAAGATTGTAATTAATCTCAAGAGACTAAAACCAAATCTAATTCCAAAAGGTTTCTTTCGTAACACACACAAATACACATAATTATGTCGAGTAGAATCCTGCAGGAACAAAACGTGTCATCATTAGTGAGCTCCCAAAAGGGCATCATTAGGTTAAGTGGAAGGAGGTAAGTGTGACATATACACATATTTATATATATATATATTATTTATTGGACCATTATTAAAGCAGTACACATGAACATATAAAGACAATGAATAGCCAATAGTATGGTTGGTGCACACATATCGGTGTATTTACCATGACCAATGTTACATAATGATATTATAAAATAAAATAATTTTCAATAGACAAATAGAATATTAGTTTGAAAACACACACACACACACACACACACAAAATAATAATAATATTAAAAAAAAAAAAAAAAAAAAAAATAAAAAAATAAAAAAAGAATTGATGAACTATGATATCAATTCAATGGAAAACGAAAAAAAAAAAACAAATTGAGGAAAATGGAGAAATGATCTATTACAGTTTTTTTGACAATATTGTTATGCACGTCACAGTCTATCTATATATATCAATAAATTGTAATACGTGTTGTACAATACAACGTTAACGTAGTTGTACACTCATATAAATTAATAATACATATATTATAAGATTCCTTAATTCACAGATACCAATTCACACAAGACAGTTAAAAAGTAAAAATTTCTTTAGAGACCGTTTAAAAGTAAATATTGAACACTTAGTGTCAATGTCTTTGTTGCATAGAGAATTCCATACTGACACACCTGAGAATCGAATTGAGACATATTTATATTATATATATAAGTTCCCTTTTACCTTTGGGATAATAGGCCAATACAATACAATACAATACTTTTATTTATAGTCAGTTTGAAAATACAAAAGAAACGCTAGCCACAGGCTAATATCACCGACTGTCTAGTAACATGTATAACAATTGAGGAATGGATAAAATAACATTAAAATCTGACTTAGATTAGTGTAAATAAATATAATATATATATATGTGAGTGTAAAATTTGGTAAAATCGATAAATTCAAGTGTTCATAAAAGTTTTTCATAAAAGTTCATATTAAAATTACAGTGAGATTAAAAATCACATAAAGAACAGCGGCAGGATCTGGGTCTCCATTCCGAGATCTTCTTTTTAAAATCTTCCAGGCTGTCACTGTCTTTTAAGCTGGCACTGAGGGAATTCCATAACTTGGCCCCATAATGAGAAAGAGTTTGCAGGCCGTACCGGACGGTCCTGCAGTGTTCGTAAGCCAGCTTATTTTTGCTCCGCAAGTTATACTTGGAAGTTTGAACTTTAAAAATATCTTGGATGAAGGGTGGCAAAAGCCCCTTCTGAGATTTAAAAATACTCATTAAAATCTGTCTGCTTCTTGATAGCTCCAGGGACGGTAAATTTGCTCGTTTTAGCAAGTCCTCATAGTCCGAGCTGTAGTCAGAATACACAAATTTCAGGGCACGATGTTGGATGTTCTCCAGCCGTTTAGCCTGCACACTCCCACAGAAGTGCCATACCAGACAACAATATGAGAAGTGAGACAGGATAAAGCTGCGAAAAATCTCCATCTTCGAGGGTGTGTCCAACAACTTTGACAATCTCTGTAGTACTCTAAGTTGGGCTCCTGCCTTTCTGGTCCCTTAATAGATCCAGACCATTCAGTAGTCAGTAATGTTGTGATTATTAAACGACACATGGCATATCCATCAAGCCAATTCTGACAGTTATGGAGTAAAGCTGAAATATCAACCAGGGCAGAAAACATATTCATAGCCAGCAGTGAAAACAGTCATGCAAGGCAAGAATCAAAGACGTCACCAGACAAGTCAGAGAGAAAGTTCTTCTCAAAGCTTAAGACTACCTAGGCTAAGCTAGCAGGGCAGTGCAGATTTCTTCTAAAATTCAATAATACTACAATAAAGCTAACAATAGCCCTGGCTGGCTGCAGTCACTGGCATGACTTATTGTCACACATTAACTCAGTCACTTGCACACAACCTTGCCAAGACTTGACTGTCACAGCTCTTGGTCTACAGCATCCAGTCACCCAGGAGCTAAGCTGAGCCAATGACTTACTGGAGCCAAGCATTGACAACAGAGATCACCATGCCTAGTATTGACAAGTGTATGGAGAACAGTCACTGAGAACAGGTAGGTATTAAGATGCAGAAGAACTAACAGATGTCAATTGGACAATGTTCAAAGGGCCATAAACCTAAGAGACCAAACAGGACTCCATTTATAGATGTCTCCCTGCCCTGTTGAGTCCTAGTTCACAAGAGGCGTAGAGGCATTATTGAGAAATTGGAAGAGATCCAGCAATTCAATCTTCAAGACACAATAAGTTCGCCAGGACAATACAAAAATCTCACGACAGCCCAGCCTGGAACTTCCACTTGATTAAAATTGATCTATCACCCACATTTTATGGTCATTTCATCCGCTGAACTGCTTTACTACGTTTTTATCCAAGGCAAACTTAGAATTCTCTCAGTTATCACCAACCAAGCCTTCAGTTCTCACAGACTGGAGTCCCATTTATTTGAACTGATCGAACTCCAGACACTTTAATTGATCTCCCCAGGGAGTATAGCACTCGTACGACAGAAGGCACAACTTAGCACAGAAAATGTGTGCGTTATATATTGACCCACAAACTACTACTGGAATTGTGCCATTACGCTTGCCAAAAGAGCCCAAACCTGGACAATATACAAAGGAATTCACGACAAGATACCACTCACAAGCGAGTGACATCTTACACACGTGAGCACGCATCAAATTTCTTAAATAAGATTATTTCGATTCTCTCAGAGGGGCCGTGACAAAGTGTCATTGATATATTTGAGAACGTCTTCCTTGTTAACAAAACTTTTTAGTAATAACATGAGAATGCATGAAGCCGAAAGACGACATGAGCCAAATGGATTTTAAAGCAACCACAAACGTCTGACGGTAAATATAAAACAGATGTTTTATGCTAATTGTATTTCATTCTAAGCTATCCTGAAGCAGAAATCCATTTGGTGTTTTTCCATGTGAACAATATTGTATGGGAGGACATGCACACAGAACAAGTTAAAACCTCAAACAATCAAACACTATTTATTATTGAACAGGGCAAACAGAACTCTTGAGTAGACATTTCTCAAGCCAACCTGCTTGGTGGAATATCTCAATGCTAATGGGCCCTCGCAGAGCCTCGATTGACGGTTGGGCCGTCGTTGTTTGAGCGAAATACAGCAACCTAAAAGCCCCAGCCTCTCAAGTCATTGTTTGTCCTGGTGTTCCTTTGAATCAAGTCTTCTTACAAGAAAATGACATTTTATACGATATGGTCCCATTGACAATCGCGAACGACGGCCAAACAAAAAAACAAAAAAGTGTGCCGATCAATTTCTGTGGGAGAGCAAACACCTGTAGCAAACTGAAGAAACTTTTAGGCACAGTTAATAAGACATGACGAACAAACTGGCACCGATGAAATATATACGACAGAGCAGGCTATCTTTATAGTTTTCCAATACCAGCAACAACACGAAAAAAACAAGGTCATTATTGAAGTTAGAGCTCTTAACTAAATCAATAAATCAACATCAACATACATTTCAGATGATTGCTTTATTTTGTATAATAAACATGATCAGTCGCAGCCCTTAAAATAAATGAGTACATTAAGGAACATATATTATGACACATAAAACTGATAAAAGAAAAGTTGATTTACCAATTTCTGGCTCATGTTGACACAATTCAAAACATGCCACTACATGTTAAAAATCTGATCGATTTTGACATAACTATAGTCGAGAAGGTTCAGCAAACTGAAAAGTGATATTCTAATTCTATTTGGTTGGATTCTTTTCTTACGCTGAGAAAAATATGTTTTTCACTAAAATTAAATCAAGAAATTAACTGAAATGCTTGTCCATATACTAGCATGTTGTGTGAGAATATAGGCCTATAAATTACAGTTTTATACGTGTACAGTATATAAAAAATTATGCAGCTCAAGATCATTGTCGAAGGTTATATGCAAAGGTTGATTCAGTAATTTCTGATGCACTTTATTGGACACTGTGACTGCTTAGTGCAACTCATTATAAACAGAAGTACCATCCTTTTTTTAACCATGGTTGTAGAAAATTTCCTGTTTCACTTGCACAGTTCAATGAAGCTGCACCGGCAGGCCAGAGTACTCAATATGCAGGTTATATACCGGAGAACATCAAAGGGTTGGGATATACATATATATATATACAATTATAATATCAATACCAAAAAGCATGGTCTTATGAAACAAACCGTTGCTTACAAATTAGACAGATGTAAATATACTAAGATTGATTCAGGTAAAGCAAATATCAAGCGTAAAAATCTATAAAATTTATCACCAGGCATATATAAATCTCAACAGAGAGACCATTAAGTTTATCAGCAATAAAATGGAGGCTAGATTTGTCTTTTGGACCAAATCCATACACCTGTACAATTGGAAAGAAAATCAAATAATTCTCTGCCCCCTAACATAATTCAGAGTCTGTCAAGCATAATTATTCACCTGCGATAAAATATCATTGATTGATCAGGTAGCTGAAATTTTTCTTTGATCTGTGTAGTGTTTTCAACGCATTCATCCTGCTCACATATTTGAAAAGTCCTTTCCAGTCCGAGGTAAGGGGTCGCAAAGACTTGTGAATTCTCTTTGATTCGACAATTTGATCACCTGGAAATTCAAAAATAACATACACAACATGTGCTCAGGTGGCAGGTTCCAAGAAAGGCAGCTATGACTCAGTTGCAAGTGGCAGCACATATGAACATTATTCAATTCAGTTGAATGTGTAATATTGTCACACAGGTATCAAAGCCAGCATTCAACCTTTAATTCACAGAAGTGCACTATTCTGCCACCAATAATGTTGATAACTTTAAAAAAGGACAACTCAAAGACAACTAAAACCAGGATTAAAAGAGACAAAGCTTGAGAACAAACAGAGAAGAAATATAATCTCAAAGAACAACTTCAAAGCGACAAAAATAACAAGTGAACCTGCGCATTTAATGGTCGAAAGTTTTGGTTATTTATGTTGTGTCACTCACCTATTGGCGTTGTAGGAAACTTCTCTTTGCTCAGAGTGAATGGCTCTTCAACTTGCGCAAAGACGTCTTTGTTGAATTGATTTTGGTGAAACGGCTCTCCCTGCAAACAAACCGCACACACAGGGATAATAAATACAAAATCTTTAATCTCAACGGTACAGGCAAGATCTATATCAAGAAGGAGCAGAGTTTTACAGCAGAAATATGGCAGGATTATTAGCTCAATGCAACAATCCGCGGTCACTTTCAGGAAACAATTTCCATTTTAATGAGATCCGTATTTAGCCTACTTTGTGAGGGCGAAGAGAAAGCCTTATTCGGCCGAGGGCATAAAGATATTCTTACCGTATTAAGGGAATGAGTCAAGCGCTGAATAAACAGCTCCCATCTTGGCAAGTAATACCTGGAAAGCAAAAAAATCTCACCTACAATTCATAAATAATATGAGCGCAGCTCATGGCTGCCGAAGGCAGCCATGAGCGAAGCTCACTTAGCACAAGGACAGCTCATTCTGTGTGGTGCTTCTGTCTACAGTGACTGCCTGAACAGGAAGTGCCTGTAGTTGCCATAAAAATGGAGCTAGTAGTTTAGTCAGAGTTTAGTTTGGTAAATAATTAAAATACCTAAAATATCTTCCAAAATAGCTTTAAAATTTCAGTCTTGTCCTATAACAACCTCCAATGACATATTTCAAGGATTTAAATCAACATGTGTATCAACATTGGAAATAATTATTTCCATACCCCTTATTGTAAGAAGTGACTGAAAATTAAAAGTCAACACAAAAGTTAATGACTTAAATGGCTCACCAAGTAAGAAATCATAACAACACTTATTAAGGTTACATAATCTTCATTAACTATCAACAAATTATGTAACAGTCTAATAGTGAACAGTCATCTCTGAATAGCTCTGGTTTTATTGGTTATGTAACATCAACAATGTAACATAATAGATCCAAATTTAACACAGATTTGAATTACACAGCTGTCAGTGTAATCTATCGTTCTGTCTATCTATCCATCTATCTATCTAATCTTATCTATGGATCTGATCTTATCTATCTATTCTATCTATCTGCCCATTTGTCCAGTCCTTTAGAAAGATAAATTGGCCTTCTGCATGGAAAGTTTAAGATAATGCAGTAGTTCTATGACAATGCTGCGCGAATTTCATGGCAGTGCCATTTACATATTACAGTACACAGGGGAGATGGGTTTATTCAGCTTTCCCTGTGCAGTCATTGTTATGCTGCTTGCACAAAGCCCACAGGGGGCGATCAATTCCTGCACTGCACATAATGCCCCCTGGTGTTCTTACTAGAAGCAAATTGAGTTACAAGTATCATTCATCCAGCTTTGCATGCTTAACAACAGATCAAAAATTCCTTTTTTACTCAGCGTTTTCCTGAAATATTGATCACAGTCCTTCACCATGAAATTCTTCATGTATTACCTTTTCACCAACCCAGACCACTGTTTGTTCGCGTAGTCCAAGATCTGAAACAAAAATGCCCTGGAATAATGAATGTACAGCTGCAGAATTGTATTCTTAAGCATGCAAAGAAATTATACAGAATTAAATATTTCTAACTTCAGCACCTTTTATAAATATGAATGAGATAGACATAGATGCAAAGGGAAATCTGCATGATTCAGCAAACCAATGAAATTCCATTCATATTATGAATAGGCCTATAACACATGGTTTACCATATAGGTTATAACTTGTATCACGTCTCAAGTCTCACATCAATCACAAAACATTCGAAAGTGAAAAACTTTTGGTTTGCCCGTACATTTCCTGAAGGTCCCCACAGGGTGATTTGATTTTTGGCGTTGTATTCGAAGAGGTCCTTCTCAGCCGGAGTGACACCTAAGGCCCTCGCGGACTCCACCCAGGGCCCTAGCAGGAAGTGCCTGTCAGTTGCCAAAAGGACCTCAAGGTCCTCGAGAACTCCTAGGAGGTCCTTGCTGTTCTTCCTGCAAAAACAAATCAAGTTTACAAATCAAGTTTAATCCTAGGAGAGTCTAACTTTCAAATTAAAGATGGTGTACACTGAGTGACTCCAATATTCTATCAACTGCTAAAAAGAAATACTTCCAGTCCGTCCAGACTCCTTCCAGACTAAAACTACTAGGGAGAGGATGAAAAACATACATCGGAGCACTTTGATTTGTATTTGGAAAGGGCTAGACATACAGCACTGCCATTAAGGATTCTAATATTGCCAGCATCACACACAGACTGCAGGAAGACCAAGGATATCAGCTTTGATTTATACTCAGCCAGATATATACCATCATTAGCCACAGGACACTGAAAGCTTTCCAAACATGCAATGTTGGTCCTTTTTGCACTCAATATTAATTCCTTCCACCCATCTTTATTTATCACAAGAAACTCTAGAAGACACTGAAATATGTTATGGATCTTTCCTAATTTAAGTACTTACACAAATGTTTGGTTGTTCTTGGCATGATAGGCTGACATCATTTTGGTGTAAAACAAAACAGCAGACACTTGGAGACTTTGTCTCGTAACATCCACCAGATCATATCTGAAAATCATCAAAATAATAAGATAAATAAAGACAACTCTGTTTACATAACATCGTTTCAATTGTTTATATAATTATGGGATATCATTTATCCACCTTGACTTGGCAGCGTGGGAAAGATATAACATTTGAATCACCAAGTGAAAGTATATTTGATTAATAGACTAATAAAAAGTAATAGCATGAGGAATTATTATAACTGCATCCTTCTAAAGTAACTATAGATTTATTATTTTAATCTAATCTAAAACCTTTGTGAAATGATAACCCTACTGACACCAGTGGCGGATCCAGAAAAGGTAGTCTAGAGGGAGCGAGGTTGTGTTTCGGTATTATCTTCCATTACATCTCAAGGCCTCTGCCCATGAATCACTCACTGTTAATTATTTTTCATCAAGAGTTTTCTACCCTGAATCAGTATTTAAAAAGTTTACTTGACAGAATTATTAACAATATAGTTGATAGTGCATGAGTTACAGGTGCCCCCTGCCATACATCTTAAATAAAAGACAAATTATATAAAAGAGAGCGATAAATAATATTAGACAAGAATCCATGGATTCAAAGCATGGGGGAACGCCCGATGTTTTGTTGCCTTAGTTGGCAGATTTTAACAATCTCATATTTTCACGCTTAAGTATTCAAGGTAAAAGGTGAATAACAGTGTTCTTATTTATGCTGTCCCCATTGCAAATTGATTCTGCAATATGACCCCATTTTTAAGGCAGTCTAAGCGTCAGTGCACCAGTCAATCCAGAATTGCAAAGAAACTTCTGTGATTTGTTCACATAGATTGTCACCACTGTGCAGTGTTGTAGACCTTAAATTTAATTGTGTAAACACCCACATTGCCTACATGTCACATCTTATGAAAGTACCTCGGCCCGATCTTTTACAAGAAGTGACTCCCCTGGTGGCATTCCCTGTACTAGAATATCATGATTGAACCAATGATAGTTTTGAGGATATCTGAATCAAGGCCCATATGAAACCATCACATCACCAATTTATAAAAAGTGGGCATGTTAAGCTAAATTGCATTTGCAGCATTCCTAACTAATTCAGATATTCCTATATATATATATATATATATATATCAGCTTACCCTGTGGAAGTGTCCCTTTCAGAGCATTTATCACTAGACAGCATGGAGAATCCCCTTCCTAATGCAAAAATGTCATTCACCAAGTTCCTTTCTCTTATTGAAACATCATCTTTCACAACAATTTTTATCAAAGCCTAAGAAAGCCTAAGAAAATAAGATGACAAAAGTCATACTTGCCTAAACAAGTCATTATCCAACTCCTCAGCTGCCAAAATAAACTGATCCCAAGCAGCGAACAACTTCTCTGGGTCATACCAGATCTGCAAACAATGTTTTCACAATAATGATAAGTCAGTTTTCTTCATATATTAAAGTAAAATTTGATAATATAATAATCTTCTCCAAATGTATGTTAATCCACTTGTTTATGTCGACTTTCCGATACTTAGTTGCTACTACAGTACTTTCTTGCACAGAAGTTATGCTAATTTGATTAATTTGTACAATAATATTACATTATTACAGTCTGTTCAATATCTTAATTTTACACAACAGAACTTAATAGAAGCACTGGATGATAGAACTTACACTATGTATAATAAAAGCATGAACTGTTATATATATTACCAAAATCATATAAATTATTTGTTATTTTGCTACTTCAAACATTTAATATGATTTAAAGACAAAAATCATCAACTTACGAAACCAGAAAATACATGCAGAATTAGTAACAAACAAACATCATGATCAATGTAGCAAGAAAAGAATAAATAAATGCACTGTAACTGAGGTGAGAGGAATTCACTTATTGCCAAAAGTAAAAATGCAATCCAATTTGAGGCAATTGCGAAAAAAATCCTCCCATTGGCAAATCATGAGATCCGACAGGTACATGACGGAGGAGGCGGGGGTGCACGGAGGAGGAGTGGGGGGGGGGTTTCACAAAAAATTTAGTTAATTTTTTACTAAATCAATGTAACACTAGTCTAAACTCTACATGTGCATTAAATTTTAAATTTGACACTGATGCGGTGTCAGAGCGCGTACGAATTAGGGCTTTTAGCCCTGGATAAATTTGGATGCCTATGGATTGGAACAGACACAGCTGGCTACTACAAGCAAAAGACAGCTCAACAGAGCCATTTTTCAAAAGTTGTACTGTCAGAGGCTACAAGGCAGGTAAGTAAGCATTAATAAATTTTTTTAAATAAATTTTTGTTCATGCGATATTTACATCAGTAGTAGGATGGCGTAATTGAGGACGGTGGGTGACGAGGTTTCTGCCGTGTCCTTCGTGGTCCTTTCTGCTCGTGCTTGTGTTGTTGTAGACAGATGCCTGGTCAAGAAGATGTGAAATATGTCGATGATATCATGCAAAAGGCAGACAAGAAATTTTCACTACAACAGGCTAGAGCAGCCTGCGTTTTTTTGCAAACGGAAGGAGCAGGACACAACATTTCACTGGAAGTTGTCAAAGTTGTAAAAAGTATGCGCTTACACGCACTACTGCTTATCAGCTAGCAGAGTTCTGTGAGTCAGAATCATCCATCCATCAACCACGAACCACAGAGCGCAAATTTCAAAATGAAATGGATTCTCTCTTTCCCCAAAACCAATGAAACCGCTGTAATTTAGCACCATGCGGAGCCCAACAAGCATTAACTCATAACTAGAACCACCAAAACCACAAATAAATGATCTTAACATAGCAATAGACAATGCTCAGAAGTTACGTCAGGCTGTCTGTCAGCATCTGGTCTGAGGGTAATGACATTGTGACCTCGGCCGTGACCTTCACTGGAGTTGTAGATGGAGGACTGCCAAGGACAAAGACACTCCATGCATTACTACAATCATGACTTAACCTTTCATATCATAACATATAAACCTGATAAAATGTATTTAAGATATATATACACCTTTCACAATGTATATTGTATTACGAGAGAAAAAATATTTAGGTGTTTAGGCCTACATTAAGGCACTCAAGAATAGGATGTACATCATAAGTACGTTCTATGCCATAATGGTTCATTTAATTGAAGCTATGCTTAGACCAGATATAGAATCAAACTCAAAACACTAAAAACTCAACCCTAAATCTCAACAAACAAAATTGTGTGCTGAAATGTAAAACTCAGGAAATAACCTGTGTTTGAAATTCCACAGCTTGTAGGCCTATTGCAATTACAATTCAAGAAATTTTAATTCAGACAATTATTGATCACTGTCAAAAGTATTGCGGTCCGTTCTAATGCAGAAAATAAAATCGAAAAAATGCAGAGATTTGATTAGGCCTAGTTTGACTTTATAAAATGTAAAGACTTTTAAAAAGGTATCAAAGAAACGTCATTATAGACGTGTTCTCGTTTTTGGACATTTTTTTGAAAGTTAATTTACGTCCAACAACATCACTTGCTTTCAAAGCAAACATATACTGTGACATATTGAAATAGATACAGTGTTATCAGGGCATTAAAACAGCTCAGCTGACTCACCCCAAGGAGTTGCCAGGCCTTATCAGCATGTCCATTGCTCTGGCCATATCTTCTCATGGCATATTGAGACAGCCTGCCAAAACGAAAACAAACAATTCTCAATTAAATCATTGGCTTTCCTGGTTTATCACAATTAGCTGGAAAGTGCTGACAGACTCATTCATCAGGTAGCTATAGAAACTTTCAGACATAGGCCAGAAATGTCACATGTGGGTGGTCAATTCCACTTTGGCAATTTAACTTACATTCCCAATGTATAACAAAAAGTCTTAAAAAGAGTGACATTCACTAAAATTCAATGAATCCAATCATTTCTAATTAGCCGCATTCAAATAATAAATTGCGTAGGCAGACTTCTCCTGTTTGGAATTATTTTTGGTCGGCAATAAGCCTCCTCACTTCGTAAATTGTAGTTTTAAGTAAAATCTCTGAACTGACTTATCATTTGCTAAATATCTTAAGGCTCGTGTTTTTTTAATACACAAAATTTTGCGAATTTCCATTCACAAAACTTCGAGTAGATAATCCAAATTATGTGAATGGAGCAGCGTGAAAATAAAAATCTCGGTCTGTCAAATGTTGATGATTTACCTGTTTCATTCTTGCACTGTGCAATAAGTCTTAGAAGAGCTATTGCCAATAACTCTTAAAGACCACCTATCAGTGATTCCTACAAGACTGGCATCTCCATAAATTTTGAAACAATGCCTTTTAATTTATCACAATCATGTCATGGATATTTTTGTGTATCAAATGACCTTAAACATCCATAAACTGCCCTTTTAGTGACCCCTACTTGACCCCCACCTGACCTTTGACAAGAAAAGTAACAAGCCATTCTGACACTCACCAAGGGCCCAAGGACCTAGGACCTGACCACGTGTTCTCCATCATGAATTCATAGACGACCTCGTTCTGATTGATGCCCTCGGGGGTGAGGCCAATGCCCACCATGCTGGAGCCAGGCAAGGTCCTGGCCAAGGAAGGGCCCTAATGAAGAAAAGGGCACCACGGAGTTAATGGCAAGATTGGTTGAAACGTTTGAGTTGAGAGATAACTTTACCTGGGCAAGAATTTATCAGTGCTAGAAATAAATTCCTATTATGGTAAGGCTTAAGAACGAGGCTATGGACACAATCAGAAGTATAGAAAAGTGATACATTTGATAAGATAAGAAGTCCCTTAACCACCTGGGCTTGTCTTACACCTGCAAATTGTCCTGCCCCTTGCCTTACACTTTGCCAATTGTCATTCACCTTGTCAATTGCCGTGTACATTGCAAATCGACATAAATGACATGCCCCTAACCCACTTGCCAAATGCCTTGCCATTCACCATGCCAATTGCAAGACACCTTCCCAATTGCCATACATCTTGTAACTTTTAATGTACACACATCCACCTTAACACATGACCTTTTGTTCCTTTTGCTAGACTTTGCATGCATTCATCTGACGAAAACAGGTCCCCACAAAAGGACTGTTATTGCATGACTTTTCCATGGACTTCATACAATGGTCAAATTAAGCATTTTTATGACCAATTCTTCTATGATTGTTGTTTACAGCCAAACACTCTGATATAGAATTAGAGTGGGCTGCGCCACCATGAAAATGGCACTTCGTAACTCATGATAGCCGATAAAGCGTCATCTTCTCTACTTTCAACATGGGAAACATAGAGGCTGTTTGATTAGTCATGATCAAGAGAAAGCCATTTGACTTGTCATAACTGATTTTGGAGTGAAAATCAGATGCATTATCCTTTCGTTTGGCTGTCACCAACAAGTGGGATAAGTCTCCTTCAATCAAATTAACATTGAAGGTATTGGGTTCGATCATGACAAATCATCAGCATGATGACACACGAAGTGCCATTTTGACATTGCCACAGTCCACTCTAATTCTATATCAAAGTGTTTGGCTGTAAGCATGAGACAATGCTCAACACTTTATCAGCACAAACTCTGACTTTTCATGACAGGGAAGTTTGAACTGGTAGGAACATTGTTGCCACACTTGGCAGATAAAATATTGAAGAAGATGGCAAAGCATACTCTGCTTCGAGGATATTTCTAACAAAATGCTATCCATAAAGCAGGCCATCAATAACAGACTGACTGATGCCCAACAGTTGTAATAACTCGGTTCATGGATAAGATAATATTATCAAATTATCAAATCTGCTAACTTAGGAGCTATTAAGAATCTCAGAATCTGTCCTAAAGGTCTGCTAGAGGATGCCATGTAAAACCTATTGTCAAAACACAGAAGGAGTCAGCTTGCTCTCAATTATTAACTTTGACAAAATGATTTTCCCAGTTTCACACACACTCATATTTAGTTTTAATTAACTGTCGTCATGTCCTGAAAGGGGAGTTATTCTTGTTCATTTTGAGAGATTTTAGTAAGATTTCCATGTTTTTGTTCATTTTTCTGTCTGGCCTTGAGGGGAATGAAAAATTGAAATGGGCCAAGGACATAAGGTCACTTGATCTGGGTGTTGAACAGGCCAATACACTGCCACTATTGCCATGTGATTGCATGATGTCATGATTGGCGTGATGCCCTTCGTGGCCTAAAAGAGGACCTTTGTGGCACAGGGCATTATCTGGTGCTACACAATAACAGATTAGAGCCAGATTGCAGGGCTTTGCAGTGATCCACAACAAACACTTGTAGCTGCATGTTGTAACTCACACATCTCAGCTCACACATCTCCTTCCTTTGTTGACACAAGATAAGAAGGAGAGAACAATCACAGAACAATGGCAGCTGACATCAACGCCATCTACAGGCCAAATCAGCTCTGACAAAAACCTCTGCTATCACAAATGAAAACAATCACACTGCAATGACGCATACTGGAGGTGCCCTGTCAGAATCCCTGACAACTGATGATGTCACACCATCACATGTAGCCTCTGCTTTGTTATTTGCATGTCAGAGGTGGACCTGCAGTCCTGCACTGCCCACCAGTTAATAAAGCAATCTTGGCAAGGAAGAGGGGGCTTGACTTTAAGAAGCCAAGATAGCAGCTAGCTTCTTCAATATTCTTACACGGAGATTTTATATACAAAAGATTAAAGTTCTAGCATGTAGCAAATATGGCCTATAACAAAATGATGTCATCTTTAATGTGACAATGAAGTCGCAACATTGAAGAATATCTGCCCCCCCACCCCCCAATGTCTGTCTCTGTTCCACATTCCAGCAGGATCTTCTTCAGTCGTACTTCCTCATTTTACAAAAACATGCAACAAGGATCAACCACCACCCCCCCCCCCTTCCATTTCAATTCCTATGTCTGACAAACCTCTGTGCAATCAAATTTAGTACCCCATTCATGAAAGTTACTAGGCCTATATTTGCATATTGCAACATTGTAAGGAGGGGCAAGAGATGCCAAAATCCAAGGGGAGGGTCTAAGTGATCTAAGTTATGAGGTGTAGGCAAACATACCAAAAGCATGTCACCAAACAGACATTGGTGCCACGGAATTAGGAGAGACCACTTCAAGAAAACTCCAATACCATGCTCTTGCATCTGGATGCCAAAAGTGCTGCAAACAGGTATTTGACATGGCTAGAGTTTATCACATTCACAAGTTGTGCATGCTTACTTTAATATTATTTTCAGACTGGATTCACTTGAGGAATGAATAATTGTGTTTAATGTGCATGTGCTAGGTTTAAGATGAGCATGTCATAAAAGGCACTTCAGTGTGAGAATGACATGCAATGAACAATAATTGAACATTGAACAGGTGTACTCCAACTTTAAAAGCTTTTAAATCTCTGAAGTCAAAAGCATAGACCTGTATCACACTGTGTATAGCATGGTGACGTATTCAATCACTTCGGATTTTATGCTTTTGACTTCAGGTGTAATTGTTGCTTTGGAATTGGACCAAGCCATTGTATGACGACCAAAATCATGGTTGACTTACTATGATGCATTTGTGATAGAGTACCTACATACACTTCATTGGGAAATCTGCTGACAACGTTTATTTACCATAGCTAGATTAACGTATAATAGATTTAAATATAAGATACATGCCACTTTCTCTTTTTATGAAGAAGGGAGATATAGACCAAGTTGGATGCAACCAATTAGACTGTTATATTTGGGCAGTTGGTTTACCGTCAGTGCTCAAGCATAAGGGTCCGATTGAGTGTATTCTGAACATGCCAATGACTCCTCAAAAGCCGGCATTGAAGTCAAGAATGAGTTAAAGGGATTTTGTGCATGTTTTGCTATGTTAATCATTGGGTGAGAACCATGACATGGAATCAACAAGTTTATAGTTTTAAGGCATGAAAGTGATTGAATTATTAAGCCAGGCCAATGTACGAGATGAAAGTGCTACATTTATACCAGAAAGATTTGGCCCATGGACTGATTGTTACTTCTGAGCAATTGTCAGTCATCTCAATGCTCAGCTTTAACTATCTGTTTGAGGAGCAAGAGACACTTGAAGCAGCTCAACAAGCATGCAGATAAATGTTGGATTTCAAATTGAAATGACATTGAAATTTCCAATGCCATTTCAAGGTCACAAGGTCCCTGAAGACAAGTCTAAATACATTGTATCTGGGAAAAGGTCCTCCATTGAGTGCTAAATGTGTAACAGGCTTGTGATCTCAAATAAGTCTGGTACGCCATTAGCACGTCAATACAGGACTGTTACAGCAACTTAAGTACTATTAATTAGTATAACTAAGAATAATTTACAAGGAAAGATATCTATAGATACTTTGCATGGCTGAGGGCAGCATGGTTTATCTTGCCAAGCAATAGCAATATAAACTTCATCACTACTAAAATCTCCTCCAGAAGGTAAATTCATTGTTCTTTCATCACTACTATTGCATGAATGTGGCAATCATGAACAGTTATGAACTTCATGTAGATGATGATTGCTCAGTCAATACAGAACATACTTAATGCATGCATCCATGAAACTATTAAGATAATTTGTAGATAACAAAGTTGTGTATAATGAGTCTGTTTCTCAAGCATGAAAGCAAAAAGTTGATAAATTCTTGAAGTGCATCCAATGGAATTATTTTGCTTGGGAAGCTGATGACATTAAACACAAGCATAATGGTTCAATTGTATGGTTTTATAGGACTGTATCTCCCATGGTGGTGTATAAGCCTGTAAGGTTGTAGATAGGAACTTTGGATGCATGAAATGTCAAGTTAAATAGTCATGCCATAGCAGAATCATTTACTAATTTTGCATCAACACAATAGATTTGCAAGCATAAAATGCATAATGTTATTGCTTTGAAGTAGACCTGTAAGCAAGTCATAATCTCATTTTCAACTTGCTTGGACCAAATTTAGCTGCTAACTTCAGCTTGACTGAAGAATTTCAACTTCAACTTCAACTTGAGAAAATACAGCTGCTTTTCAACTCCAATATGACTTGAGAGACCTACTGCCAATTTTGACGACAATTAGATAATTTAGATTGGATTATTATTGTCAAATGTGACATGCATGTGTCAATACTTAATTCAGCAATGTTCAATTTGGTCAATGGCTGATTGCAATTCAAGAAATCGACACCTTGACCAAAGGAGAGCTGAACCCTTTCTTTTGTAATTACACCAATTAGCCTTATCATAACCTTCCAATTGCTATTAGAACAGTGAAATCTTGTGGATTTCAGCGGCGACTTGACTTAACAAAATTGTGACTTCAACTTTCTGACTTGTGTAAATTTCGGCGACGGTCTGACTTGGCTGTAATTCAACTAACTGCGGCGGCTATTAGCGGCGGCTTACAGGTCTACTTTGAAGTGCTGTCATTAGAAGTAAGATTCAACCAGCATGAAAATTACAGTATAAGATGCAAGCATGCTTCATCCTAAAAATATATGATTTCAAGATGGTTGCGACACCTGGGAAAAGTTGACCATTGGACTGATTGTTATTTCTGAGCAATTGTCAAAATATTACAATGCTCAGCTCTAACGATCCGTTTAAGTTGTACAAGTACTCAAAAGGTCGTTGAAAACGCAAATGAGGCATCTATAGGACCAGTATGTCATCTCTATGTGCATTGGGAGGTTTTCAACCACATCAAGGTCATAGGAGCCAAGATAGACATACTGGACTTCATCATTCTGGGGATGATACTCCACCAAGAGCCACGAGGAAATAAATATGTCCACAAATGAGCGCTAAATGTGTGACAGACTTTAAAATTTAAGAAGTCTGGTACGCCTTTAGCACGTCAATACAGGACCTCGGCAGCAATCATCGACAATTAATACGACTCCAATACATCAATCATTCAGGAAATTAAATACCTCGTAATACATTTACAAATTTGATATATATCTCTCTTCAGAACATTGAATTGGGAAACATATTAACATGTATCCAATTAGACAGGTATGCTTGGGCATTTTGTCATAAAATTAATGCATGGCCACATCTGTCCATCGGATACATGCAACTGCAAAATGAACCTTTTGTTTTTGCATTGTCCTCGATTGCATGAATTTGCACGTGAAATAAGACAACAGGGCAAAAATTGCCATGCAATGCATGCTGTATGTTATTTTCGTATCAGATTATCATTATGAATAAGGATATTTGGCATGCAATCAACATATCATGCTGTAAAAGAAAAGTTCAGATATCAACTTTGTTGAAATGCATCTGCAACTTGTGTCGACACAGGGACTGATTGTTACTCCTGAGCAATTGTCAAAACATCAGTGCTCAGCTCTAACGATCCGTTTAATGTGTGGGAGTCCTCAAAATACTTTAACATCATCTTAAATTTTGGAGGTCATCAACAAAAAGAAAAGAGAGACTACGACAGGTCCCCAAATGAGTGCTAAATGTGTGACAGGCTTGTGAATTCAAGGGAGTCTGGTACGCCTTTAGCACGTCAGTACAGGGCCACTGCAGCATCATAAAGGAGATTCCCAATACTTTTAAACTACTGTTTCTTCGCATGTATTATAATCTACATATTCTGTCAATCTTGAATGAGTCCAAATCTAAGCATGGGAACATGGGGCATCGGTGTGACTTTGCTGTGAGTCCTCGCAATAATTGCGATGGCACAATTTTCTCATTGTGTAGAATTGGGTTGAACAAAATTCATATGCATGAATAGTTGAATATTACCAATTTAGTTCTGAATCAACAGGCCTAAATATATTATATGTGAAAGTATATGAAATAAAAGCAATATACCACTTAATATTTATGCAAAACCAGCAAGTCTCTACACCTCTCCAGTTTTACCCAATAGTCAAAGAAATACAAAAAAGACAGCCCTACCTTATTAATGCTCTCAAAAGCTCCATACATTGCCACAGTTCCTCCAAAGTCATGCAGCATGCACCAAATGAAGGGCTGGCCATAGTAGAATTTAGTCCGATTGTATAAAGGTTGGACATCTGAGTACAAGTCCAGAACTATCATTTTCCCCTGAAATCAAATTAAAAATTAAGTTAAAATCTACTCAAAAAGCTTCAAAACTTTGAAGTATACTGAATAAATTTACATAAATCTTATACAATATGAACACTTGCAAATTGTGTGACCCAACTCACCACAAAGTATGTTATATAAGTTTTTTATTGCAGATTTAGTGGGAGCAGAATATCATGCCTACCTGGGGTACAGAGGTACACAAAGCTTCAATTCTGTCATCAGTCCAGTAGTCAGACAAGAAAAGCCATCCTTGCATGACCCTGAAATTTAAATCAGGACAAAAGGCAGTTTCGAGTCAAGGGTATGCTCTTTAATGGACTCGAACAGAAAAAAAAGTTTGTTTCAGGGGGAAAAATGAACAGCCCCCCCCCAACTATCGTCTGGCTGGCCCCTTAGATAAGGGTGCGACTCATATTTTAATAGAATACAGAATTCTCACCAGATGGCCTGTGGGTCAGCAGCAGTCATGGCTCGGAAGACAGCAGCTCCAGCTTGTGATAAATAGGAAGGCTCACTGTAACAAAATGGAGATGATCAAGATAAACTGAACCAAATAAAAAACGCAAAACTATTTCTAGGGCTGTATTTTTGTGTATTAGTTTTAGATTGGCTTTTGAATGTATGTATATGTATAAGCATGTTTCAAAGAACTCAGTTGCTTAAAATCACTCAAAAGTGACCATTTCTCGTGTGTCTGTTGCTAGGTTTGTCACATTGGGGTATGGCCACTGGATGGGGGTATTAGGCACCCCATTGGGCAAATCTAATGATTTCATGTGAAAGCTTGAAGAAAATGATGAAAAAGGCCACACAATTCACTTCAATAAGTGCCATATAACTTGTTAGAAATTTAGGTTTTGGGAAAATCGGAGTTTGTCACACACAATGATATTCCAATGCAGCAATGGAAACAAGTCCTCAAACAGCCTGTACAATAGCTGTGGCATCAAAAGTCGTATGGTCTATTAGAAAGACCTAACACAACCTCTATAACAGCTTCAAATGTAAAAATTGGCATTGTGTGTGCCGGTGTGCCCTCCTTGTGCTATTCTCACGACCTGACATCTGCCCCCATAAGAAAAGTCATGAGGAGGGCACACTTGGTACTGCTGTTTGTCCTATGGCTGCTATACAGGGTGTATAAAGTCTTTTTGATGGTCACTAAGCCTTTTACCACTCTGAAGCTGTTTGAGGACCTGTTTCCAGCGCTGCATTGATTCACTGGAATATCATTGTGTATGACAAACCAAGACATGACTTCTAAAAAAACAAAATTTTAGCACATTAAGTGATTACAACTGAAGTGAATCATATGACCTTTTTCATCATTTCTTCAAGCTTTCACATGAAATCATTAGATTTGCTCTGTGGGGTGCCCAATGCCCTGGTCAACTGGCCATACCCCAATGTGATAAACTTGGCAACAGACATACAAATAATGATCAAAATTGAAAGATTTTTTGTAGCTGTGTCCTTTGATACCTGAATACACACATGCATACACTGAGTAGCCCATCTGAAGCAAATACAGAAAAATAAAGCCCTGGGAATAGTTTTGCGTTTTTTATTTGGCTCAGTTTACTTAAAGTGTCATAATACGGCAAACATATTTACAGCTAGTATAGTAAAAATACCGTGCAAGCACGTAAACCCCGCTGGCTCTATGTGAAGCCATTGAGACCATTCGGATCCATGTGTCCGTCCGTGTGTCCGTGTGTCCATGTGTCCGTCCGTCCGTGCGTCCATGTGTCCGTCCGTGTGTCCGTCCGTGTGTCCGCCCGTCCGTGCGTCCATGTGTCCGTCCGTGTGTCCGTCCCCCCGTCCGTGTGGCCGTCCGTGTGTCCATGTGGCCGTCCCTGTGTCCGTGCATCCATGTGTCCGTCCGTGTGTCCATCCGTGCGTCCGTGTGTCCGGCCGTCCGTCCGTGCGTCCGTACGTCCGTGTGTCCGTACGTGTGTCCGTGTGTCCGTACGTGTGGCCGTCCGTCCGTCCGTCCGTGTGTCCGTACGTCCGTGTGTCCGTACGTCCGTGTCCGTCCGTCCGTCCGTCCGTACGTCCATCCTTCTGTCCGTGTGTCCGTACGTCCGTCCGTGTGTCCGTACGTCCGTGTGTCCGTACGTCGGTGTGTCCGTCCGTCCGTCCGTGTGTCCGTCCGTCCGTGTGTCCGTACGTCCGTCCATCCGTCCGTGCGTCCATCCTTTTGTCCGTGTGTCCGTCCGTGTGTCCGTCCGTGTGTCCGTACGTCCGCGTGTCCGTACGGACGCACGGACTTGTCATTCCCATCTGCATGACAAAATAAGATAACAGGCAAAATTTGAATGAAATATGAGCAACACAAAGTGAGTTATGCTTGAAGAAATCCCCAGTCCGTGTGTCCGTACGTCCGTACGTCCGTCCGTGTGTCCGTCCGTCCGTACGTCCGTGTGTCCGTACGTCCGTCCATCCGTCCGTGCGTCCATCCTTCTGTCCGTGTGTCCGTCCGTGTGTCCGTACGTCCGTACATCCGCGTGTCCGTACGGACGCACGGACTTGTCATTCCCATCTGCATCACAAAATAAGATAACAGGCAAAATTTGAATGAAATATGAGCAACACAAAGTGAGTTATGCTTGACGAAATCCCCAGCACATTGAGGCATTGAGGACTGCAGTACCCCGTAGGCTATTACATAGCCAGCGGGGTAAAAATCATACATGACTTTTGAAAAAACAATTGTGTAATATTTACCCTGACTTTGGAGTCATTTCATTAAATGTATCCGTATTGTAGACATGATCTGTTCCAAATTCCAGGGTATACTGAAAATACAACAAAACTTCATGCCAGAGATAGAATCCATGACCAATTGACCATTCAAGTAAGATATGTGACAAACATGTTTATTTCTTGGTAGTGGAATAACGATAAATACAAATTCAATTCTGTATTTATTAGAATGACAACTCACCTCTTTGATAAACATAGATCCGATTTGTAAGAATAGGGGATCATCAAAATCAAGCAGCATCACCCTGACAAAAAAATAAAACAATTTGTTTGTACTAAATACAAAGAAAGAAATCAGCCAAAAAACTAATGGCTGTCAGACTTAGAATTAAGATGACAACAATATTTAGGACTGGTACTTATACGAAGTCAACAAGGCACTTTAAGTATTTCAAAAATTACTTAATTAATTAGACCAAGACTTACTTTGTGTAGTTGTCAGGCAGATGCCCCCACTGTGATAACTGAGATGCAGATGCATTGGGATACAATCTGAAATAAATTTTTTTTAACTTGACAGATCAAAGGACTCTTGTAAACAATTGAACAATTGGTGAATTTGAAGGCATAATCACGAAATAAGCCTCGCAGGTTCCACGGACTGAGTTGTATGCTGCCTATGCTCTACCGTAGGCTTGCTCATTGCATTATCAGCATCTGAGGCTTACTACGTGATTATGCCAAAGAGGATATCTATTATCTACCTTGAAATGGCCCACGGCACATGTCCAGCAAAAGCGGGTAGGATTGGAATCATGCCGAGATTTCTCATTCTGTCCAAGATCTTGTGCTGCAGGGCAGTTTGTTGATCATGCCAAGCCTTTGACAGCGGTCCTCCCCAACCCTGCAAGTTGCCCATTCTTTGCCTGACAATAAGGCAGAAATTCCATCAAATAAACAAACAAATTTATCTTCTAATGTTTTCTTTATCAGGATAGTGATACAGTAACAGAGAGAGTACGGTGAGCAAATTAATTTACATGCCAACCAAAAACATCATATCAAATTACTTGATTAGTTTCAAAAATAATTAACATGGTCAAGACCACAAAGGCTTTGAGTATCAATAATTTTAAACTCAAGCGTGATTGTGTCACTTTGAAAACTAGTTTAAAACTTACCAAGCAAAAAAAGCAGGTCCACTGAAGAAAGTATCAAGATCAGCCTGAGAAAATCCCATCTTTAGAAACACCTGTAATAAAAAGGGAATAATTGTGACCTGCTCCACCAAAAAGAGTTCAAAGTAGGCATTATATATTTCCCAGAAATTAGCAAAATGTGTCAAAAGGTCACATTTTGAAGTTTTTTAGCTGTTGGTACCACGTTTTAGCAAAAGTAATTTTCTTTGAATATTTAAGACCATTTAACCAAAAATTGATTTTAAATTATCAAAATTGGATGTCCTTCTTGATTTTCTTAGTTCTTTCATTGCAATGGCGGGAAATTCAAATGCCATTTTCTCAAAGTTTGATGTTTCGTATCATCGATGTTTGAGGTGACATATCTTTGGATTGGATGGAGATATCAAAACATACTAAACATCATTTTAAAGCTCAATTCCAGTAGAATAAAGTTATTTTCATACCTAAATATGACAGGAGGCTGACTTTGAACCCATTTTGGTGGAGCAGGTCATATATAATAAACAAATGAAATTACCTAGAGCTGCCCTGAGACTAATAAAGGCATCTCATTCGACCATTATTCTATACCTTTCAAAGAGTACATAATGTTGATTTATGTAATACATGACACAATAAAGTAATATCTTATCTTATACACAACATATAATATATAAGGTAACTTTAGTCCAATTTAATCTATTTACCCTTTGCCAGATAGTTTCTTGGGCAGTGAATGCCAAAGGGAAGTTGATGCCTTGCATGGCCATCCAGTCGATTTCTCTCTCCCAACGTTCCCAGGTCCACCAAACCGATGAGTAGCTGACTGTGCACACATTCTGGTAGTACCTGAACCTAAAATATATCACATTTACATATTAACTGTACATGTATACAAGATACTTCCAATTCCAATAACTCCGAAAATTCCAATTTAAGTGAATAAAGGTAATAACATATTTCCTGTATCAGTTAATTCAAAATCCTAAACAATAAGAAAAAGGCTGAAGGTTGGTTTTGTTGTACAATTTTGACCAAATAATATGTATCAGAACGCAAATGAAAAATTGTTCACAAACCTGTCATTTGAGGTGATTGTGACAGATCTTTTCAGCACAGGCAACTGCTTTGGAATATCCAGCTGCTTCCCACCCCACGTAATCATTGCGCCACAGTACTTCTTGAGGTAGTAATAGAAGCCCATGGCACCCGCCACCCCTGAGGTCGCATTTATGTTCAGATGATTGTTGCTGTCGCTCCATAACTGTAAGTGAAACAAAATTGGTAAATCTTGTCCGTTATATCAGTTTCAATTACAGCAAAGTGGTCCGTGGGTAGAACTGGGCGAGTCATACAGTATTCAGTATAACAACAATCACGTGATATATTATCAGATTATACGATCCATATATATATGAATACACTAAGGGAAGTCTGAAACAAGAATCCGCGGATTCAAAACCGGCCTAGCCGATGAAATTGAAGGTGCCATTGCTTAAACCACTGAGCAACTGATATTGGAAGATAGGAGAAATAGTTGATTGGAAGATGTTAGACTATTAGTATAGAATCAATGCAGTTTGAACAGATTTCTAAAAAAAAGGAAAGATGGCTGTCAAAATGGCCGCCATCTTGGATTTCTCAACATGTTACGAATCCATACCCACAGGCCAATACCTGTACCAAATTTCATAACTGTAAGTGAAATATTAAGGTCACAAAGGTCAGTTCAAGAATGAAGAAAGATGGCTGCCAAAATGGCTGCCACAAAGTGGCTGCCATCTTGGATTTCTCAACATGTTCCTGTCTGATACCCACAGCCCCATTCCTGTACCAAATTTCATAGCTCTTAAGTGAAATATTGAGGTCACAATGGGCAGTTCAAGAAATGAAGAAAGATGGCTGCCAAAATGGCTGCCATCTTGGATTTCTCAACATTTCCCTGATCCATACACACAGGCCCATACCTGTAACAAATTTTATAACTCTAAGCAAAATATTGAGGTCACTATGAGCAGTTCAATAAATGAAAAAAGATAGCTGCCAACATGGCTACCACAAAATGGCAGCCATCTTGGATTTCTCGACATGTTCCCAATCCATACCCAGAGTCCCATACCTGAACCAAATTTCATAACTGTAAGTGAAATATTATAGTCATAATGGGCAGTTCAAGAATGAAGAAAGATGGCTGCCAAAATGGCCACCACAAAATGGCCGCCATCTTGGATTTCTCGACATGTTCCCAATCCATACCCAGAGTCCCATACTTGTACCAAATTTCACGACTGTAAGTGAAATATTATGGTCACAATGGGCAGTTCAAGAATGAAGAAAGATGGTTGCCAAAATGGCCATCACAAAATGGCCGCCATCTTGGATTTCTCGACATGTTCCCAATCCATACCCAGAGTACTACACCTGTACCAAATTTCATAACTGCAAGTGAAATATTAAGGTCACAATGGGCAGTTCAAGAATGAAGAAAGATGGTTGCCAAAATGGCAACCACAAAATGGCAGCCATCTTGGATTTCTCGACATATTCCCAATCCATACCCAGAGTCCCATACCTGTACCAAATTTCATAACTGTAGGTGAAATATTATGGTCACAATGGGCAGTTCAAGAATGAAGAAAGATGGCTGCCAAAATGGCCATCACAAAATGGCCACCATCCTGGATTTCTCAACATGTCCCTGATCCATACCCACAGGCCCATACCTGTAACAAATTTTATAACTCTAAGCGAAATATTGAGGTCACTATGAGCAGTTCAATAAATGAAAAAAGATAGCTGCCAAAATGGCCACCACAAAATGGCAGCCATCTTGGATTTCTCAACATGTTCCCAATCCATACCCAGAGTCCCATACCTGTACCAAATTTCATAACTGTAAGTGAAATATTATGGTCACAATGGGCAGTTCAAGAATGAAGAAAGATGACTGCCAAGATGGCCACCACAAAATGGCCGCCATCTTGGATTTCTCGACATGTTCCCAATCCATACCCTGAGTCCCATACTTGTACCAAATTTCATAACTGTAAGTGAAATATTAAGGTCACAATGGGCAGTTCAAGAATGAAGAAAGATGGCTGCCAAAATGGCCACCAAAAAATGGCCGCCACCTTGGATTTCGCAACATGTTCCCAATCCATACCAAGAGTCCAATACCTGTACCAAATTTCATAACTGTAGGTGAAATATTAAGGTCACTGGGCAGTTCAAGAAAGAAGAAAGATGGCTGCCAAAATGGCCACCACAAAATGGCCGCCATCTTGGATTTCTCAACATGTTCCCAATCAATACCCAGAGTCCCGTACCTGTACCAAATTTCATAACTGTAAGTGAAATAGTATGGTCACAATGGGCAGTTCAAGAATGAAGAAAGATGGCTACCAAAATGGCCACCACAAAATGGCCGCCATCTTGGATTTCTCGACATGTTCCCAATCCATACCCAGAGTACCATACCTGTACCAAATTTCATAACTGTAAGTGAAATATTATAGTCACAATGGGCAGTTCAAGAATGAAGAAAGATGGCTGCCAAAATGGCCACCACAAAATGGCCGCCATCTTGGATTTCTCGACATGTTCCCAATCCATACCTAGAGTACCATACCAGTACCAAATTTCATAACTATAAGTGAAATATTATAGTCACAATTGGCAGTTTAAGAATGAAGAAAGATGGCTGCCAAAATGGCCACCACAAAATGGCAGCCATCTTGGATTTCTCGACATGTTCCCAATCCATACCCAGAGTCCCATACCTGTACCAAATTTCATAACTGTAAGTGAAATATTAAGGTCACAATGGGGAAAAACCCAAACGTGGTTTACATCTGGTTTGTGGTTGCAGTTTATGCCTACTGTTTATGGTTTCACCTGATCCATTTACAGCTCCTGTAATAACCGGCCTCCGCTGTTAGGCCGGTTAAAAATCAATTTTGGCTGAATATCCTTACCTGAAAAGTATCCTTATATTTTGGTCCAATGTCAGGATTGATGTGAACTTTGAACTCAGCAGCTCTTCCTCCGATTGCTCTTTGAATCAAAGCGTTGACTGTTTTCTCTTGGTCTCTCGGAGCTACTTTTGACACAATGTGGTCTAAAGCAGGAAAGAGTTTGCCTGAAATTACAAGTTTTTGTAATCAGATCACATAAATAAATTTAACATTTTTGAAAGCAAAATTAAAGCGCCTCTTTTTAGGCTTGGTTAGGCCCTCCAGACCATAAGTTATGGGCCTATATTTATGGAGGATTAATTCTTACCTGAACTTGGTAACGCCCATGCTGCCAGTAAAATGACGAGCTGCAAGTTGGAAATTCTTAGAATAAAGACGAAAATTAAAAGTGTTTTTACTTTTAATATCAGCTAATGACTAACATGTCGCTCTGACCTTTCTTCAAATTAGCATGATCAGCTGAGATCTTATATGACACCAACAGATTCACTGAGACGATGAAAGTGAGAATAACAACAGTATTTGTCATTGCAGTACATAATATCTTAGAAGCCTGATGGAATTAACAAATTTTTACACAAGATTAATTAGCTGATCAACCAAAGTTACATTTTAGGTCAGCACGCATCGCAATTTCGCACTCTGTTGTGAGATTGCGGCTCTGAAGCTTCGATGATCATATATATGAGAGGTTCGATACATCCACCGCCCCCTTTTATATCCTCTAAATATAAGTGACCCTGTTTTGCCCATTAATTTTCCCTTACCTCTGGGCACTCCCTGCCATCCCCTTGCTCTTTATATCAGGATCTGTCCATGATGTTATGTACCCCCCCAATAAGGTAGGTGTAGTATCTCTCATTCATGATGGAGGGGGGGGGGGGTGCTGGGCGGAGCTGAGTCCTGGTGGAGCTTTGCCCTGCTATGTAGCTCGAACAATGATTAGCTGATTGGTGGTGAAATACAATTATCATATCAACTTCTGTTAACTTTCTATCCTCCAGATATTTTTAGCGAATATTTAATTTGTACTCCGTGGTGAGAATTTTCTCACTTTTAAAAATTTGGAAAGGGGCGGCGCGCTGCCACACCCTGGGGGGCCTTCTTACTATATATTTGTGTACACCTATAATCATAATCGGCTGAAAAGGGCTCTTCAAGGGGTCATTTTCCACAGCTAAGGGGCCTAAAATGAGGTCTGAAATTCCCTAGACATGGTCCATAATTTCTACAATCCAAAATTTCGAAAAAAAATGGCTTTCGGAAGGCTGTATATGGCAATAAAAAATATATCAATTTTTAGAGATTATTGAAATAATTACTTTTAAATTAACTTCAACTAAGTTATTGAAAATTTATGCCTCTTCAAGGGTGAATTTTCCCTAGTTAAGGGTCCCCTTTTTGGGTTCAAGGCGCTCCGTTACTGGGTCTGGGTGCGAGACGCTCAGCTGAGCACACCCATAGTTTTTCGCGATGAGGAACCGCCCCCTCCCTCCCCCCAGCCCCGGTGCCACACCAGCCAGAACTTCGACAAAAATTTTCCATTTTCATTACTGGTCTACACTGGTACTTCCCAAAAGGATCACATGACTGATCATGGATGCTCAGATTTAACAGGACATGCAAATGATGTCATATGGGCACTCAGGTGCAAGGATATCTGGGCTCAGTCAGGTGGATTGTGTGTATTCCAGCTTTGCTTTGGAGTCCAAATTGTTGCAATTTACAACCTAAAATGAAGGTTCTGGTACATTCAACTACATGCTAACACCAGAAATAACCTACCAGCGAAATTCTAGCTGCTGTCATGTTGTATTAATCATGCAAACCATTGTAAACAAAGAGACATTAGATTGTGGGAGTTGTCCAAAGTCCCCTTTTATCACTCAACATCAGCAGACAGCGCCCCTATCGGGTTGCGCCAGGAACTAACCAATCAACTTTGCAGATAATCTCAGATAGGCCCAGATCACAAATCACCAATCATTAAATGTGGCCCATTCCACACAGAAAAGGGTCTTTTCAACAAACTTCAGACCCTAAGCTTTGAAGTGTGGATGTCTCAACTTCAATTTTCCCCAAAAATATTAAAAGGCACACTATTAAAAGATTTTACCAATTATAATCATGGAAAAATAAAAGATCAAGGCATTCAAGGACATTGGAAAAAAAGTTTGGATTAAAAAATGCAAATCTGCCTTTCAAAAGATTACAAAAGCTCACTTGTCCTTTTTCAGATTCACTAAGGAAAGCAAATAAACAAGAATACACACTGCTTAAATTAACCACTTTAATTTGGTACAAAGATCCATTAATTTGGTAAAAAGAATCATCAATCAACAAAGTATATTTCAAGCATAACAACAATTTCATATATTCATATATAATTGATATATTTATACTTAAATTGGTAGGTCTACTCCAACATGGAATTTACAACATGGAATTAATTCCATAGGCCTATTGCACAATATCAGAGCAACAAATTATGTTGAAAAAAAAGAGAAGTCTGGAGTAGGGTGCCTACATATCCATATTGCTCATTCAGAATTGAATAGTACATTCATGAACGTACATTTGCCTCTATAAGAGACAGTTAACATCTTGATGCAGTCTTTGACAACTTTTTGAGGTGGGTCTTCAACACAAAATGGTACATATATGCCAATACTGTCATTTATAGTCCAACAAACTTAACTTACAAAGCATGCGATTTGATTTAACTTTACAAGCAACAATTCACACAATTTTCTCCAAAATCAATACCGATTTTGTGTTTTGAAAATTAAAGCAAAGCACCAGGAACATCTAATACTGTCTCAACCACGCTAACACTGTCTCCAAAAGATAGCATTATAATTTACATAACCGGGATTACTCCAGTCTACAATCTACATTGACCATCGACATACGGAGGAACAATAGCTAACAACGTAATGAGTGTTCAACACCATAGGTAACGCAATAAACAGGTGTTTAGTAACATGACTAATCTGCATACATTTTAAAAGCAATCGAAGTGGCAAGGATAATCCTACAATTCGTAAAAAATCAATTAACAAATGCAAATTTTTACATCAATATTCAATGAAAAATCATTGCAATGATACACACATTATTCATTTTTTAGAAGGGATTATCAAGCATTTGCACAAAATTACTGACAATCAAAAATAAGGATACAATGTTCAGACCGAATGAAAATGTTTTGTGATACAACAAGACACCAAAACAAACTAAATGTGCAAATTACAATCCAACAATAAAATTGACAAATCAAACAAATAATGTACATTTCCATGCATTCAATGACCACCTTGATACACAAATACAATCAGCATAACAAAATGTCATCAGAGTAAAATTCTCCAACAGGTCTTTAGACCTTGGCTCTTGCTTTTGTGTCCACAAAGTCAACGTACGGAGACTCGTACACAGACATGGGTGGGCAAGAACAGACCAAGTTTTGGTCTCCATAAATGTCATCGATGCGACCAACAGAGGGCCAGAATTTGCTTGAGGGTATGATGAAATCCTGAAAAGTAACAAATGTTTATTATAAATCTATAATATTGCAGAATCATTTTGGAATTCTTAATGTTCAGCTATGTTTTTCAGATAGTGCAATTGTCCTATTTCTGCACAGATAAATTGAAACACCTGGTTACCTGCATTCAATCAAGTCTCTTATCAAGATGTTGTGAGTGTATTGTACTGCACTAAGTGCACTTGGTGACCAATAAACTAATCAGATTCAACCTTCAAGTACTCAAACTTCCATTATGTTCTTATCGACTTAATGCTCACAGTATTAATGCTCCAGTAACTTCTATCAGTATGCAGTCATGGTTATATATACTAAGAATTAACATTCATTTTATACTTCATATATAGTACTTACAGCTGGATAGGCAGCCATTTCCCGAGGGTAGGGTCTGTCCCAACTTGATGAAGTAACATCCGAAATACAGTGTGGCGCCATCTACAACAGTACCAAAGAGGGTTTTAGAATCAAGAGTTTTGACATTTCGTTTTCAGTATATGGCAAATCTAACAAGTACACAAGCTTTAACATTGTGGTGTTTGAAATAAGATTTTCAAATATTTACCTTGAGAGGATTAATTTTCATGTCAAGTTTTCCATCTTCAATCATTTGGATTTCTTTGCGAATTGCTGAAAAAGCATGATTATCAAGTTTATAAAAACTGCATTACCTACCATAATAACGCGGAAGTCTCATGTCAATACATTTCACACAGATGAAGTCTTAAGATAAAGATTACTACCAAATATTGGGTCACGGGGCGCTCAATTGGCTCGGCCTAATTCCAGGCTATTTCATGCGACCCACTCAAGCAGACAATACCAAATGTCTGACTCACTGAATCCTACCATAACATATAATTATACAAAATTTGCAGATAACTGTTTACTTACAAATGAGTGCATCGCAGTATCTGTCCAGTTCCTCTTTGTCCTCCGATTCGGTTGGTTCAATCATGAGACATCCGCTCACGGGGAATGACATTGTGGGTGCATGGAAACCTGAATATATACAGACAAACAAATTGATATGGATATTATCAAATGTTATGACTTTAATTGACATTTAATCAAGTGGCAAAACCATTACACACCGTAATCTTGAAGTCTTTTAGCAACGTCAATAACTTCAATGCCAGTCTTCTTCTTGAAGTCTCGACAATCAATAATGAACTCGTGGGCACAAAATCCATTGTCATTTGTGAAGAGAATCCTGTAGTAGTCTTTCAGTCTGAACATCATGTAATTAGCATTAAGAATGGCAAACTCTGAAGCCTTCTGCAGTCCTTTAGAGCCCATTAACTTAATATAAGCCCAAGAAATGGGCAGGATGGCACTGGAACCATAGGGGGCAGCACTAACTGTTCCAAAAGATTGGTTCGTTGTTCCGTATGGAGGCGTTACCGGATGAGTGGGTAAAAAGGGAGCCAAGTGTTTCTTCCTGCAACCAAAGAAAACAAAACCAGTACAAATCAGTCAGAAAAGAATTTTAAGATCTTGATTCATCCTACATGTTCAAAGAACTATATTGCATGTTTATATTAGAAGATTAATTAAGTCGGGGCATTCATAAGGGACCACTCAGGCGCACTGAACTTGTTGATCTTTCAATCTAGATTATTGGCAATCTAGACTGATATATGAACAACTAATAACATCACTAAAACCTGTACACTGGGAATTAGGTGACACCATACTTCACAAGCCCTCTGTTTTTGCAACTCTTTGAGGGACTTTAATTGAAATTGCTACATTGGTTATGCTTTTGGATTTATTTTCACACAAAACTTCAGTTATCAATTATCTACCTAATTAGTAGCTGGCAAACATGACTTGAATCAAGTTGAATGTATTTATATTTCCAATATTATTGTTATGAATAAGCAAACAATCAAATATTGCATACATTAAAGAAACAATTTTGTTTGAAGTTCACTCAAATCAAATCACTTTTTTTTTTCACTTGTCTTATGTAGCTAATTAGCCTAATTTGCATGCCACTTGTTACTCATTTGAATAAACAAACCGAATTTCTAAAGCCTGTGCAGTGTAATGAAAGCAGTCTTGTAAAGATTGAGGGAGCACACTGTCAAGTCAAGCAAACAACCATTTCAATAGTTCTCAGACTTGCCACTAGAGGCACTCAAGCATAACAGAATCAAGCAGAGCCAAGTCAGCCACATAAAGTGCATTCTATAGTCATTTCTTGGTTACAAATGGCTCTCAAACATGTATTAAACTATGACATTATCACTTTTCTACATTCTGACCAAATTATGGTATCAATTGGTCTTGGCATTATTCTCAGTATGTAGCCTAAAGTTTATGTAGATGATACTCCTGGAACAAAATTTCCAATTCCAAATAAATTGGGGGTATATAAGCAGGCTCACTGCCTGATATATAGAGGAGTGATCAAATATGCAACTGAGTAACAAACTAGTCTGCAATGACTACAACATACTCAGGGGAAAGTCCCTGGATCTTGAGCAGAAAGTGTTCGGTAATAAATACCTAACTTGACCCAACATGCTGTAACACCTGGGAGGCTTCATTGCTGAGGTAGCAGAGGGTCAGGTATTCATCTCAGCACAGTTATGCATGTGGCATGGTGACATGTCAACTCAACAGGGCTTAATCATTCACTCCACTCTTTTGATTACAAATGGCAAAAAAAAAATTGTCATATCTAGTATGAAAAAAAAACAAAAAAACTAAATATTTCAAATACAACTTACACTCCAATAGGTCCCATACCAGGACCTCCACCGCCATGAGGGATGCAAAATGTCTTATGGAGATTCAAATGGGAAACATCAGATCCGTAATCGCCAGGTCTGCAAAGGCCAACCTATTGCAGGAAAACACAAGTTAAGAACTGTCAAAATGGACATTCTTCATCAAGACCATAATTTAGCACGATTCATGACAAAAAAGGAGAAAACAGTGCAAAAATGGCAAATATCCATAACTTTTGTCTGAGCTCTCAATACTGGCCCAACATTGGGCTTCTTTGTCATAATCATTGAAAGCATTGATAGGAGCAATAAGAGCACAATAACACAGACAGCAATAGTAACTGACCTGGGCATTCATGTTTGCTCCATCAAGATATACCTGTCCACCACAATCATGAATCAGATCCAAAATATCCCTGAAGAAAAAACAATTTGTGTGTGACAAACAGAACGCGACTAGAAATACCCGGAAACATTCTAAATCAACCTGTCTTTCACATCTCCTACCTGATTTCTTCATCAAACACACCGTTGGTTGAGGGGTATGTTATCATCAGTGCTGCTAATGTGTCTTTGCTTTTTTCTGCCTGAAAAAATAATTCAAATCATTTACAAAATGAAATCAACAGCGAATCTGCGAGAAAGTACAGGAGAAAACAAGGATTGTCAACTAAAATGCACTGGCTCACTCGTACCCATATCATACAAACAATATATAAAATTTAGCCACCAACCCTTCCTTCTGAGAGTTTCACTTCATATAATGATCTCATACCTGCACCAATAGCACTGCAAAGTTTTCTGCTACAATAGCATATTAATCAAAATTCTGTTACAAAACTGCTCTATCTTACCTTATTGGTCAAATCAGTCAGGTCCACAGCTCCATGTTTGTTAACTTTCACAGGCAGAATCTTCATGCCAGCCATCTGGGCACTTGCAGGGTTTGTTCCGTGGGCCGATTCAGGAATGAGGCAGACCTAAGAAAATATCAAAACAATGAAGTTACTTTGCACTGAAGATTAAATTTACTACAATGTCAAAATTTACTTGAAGCATACTCAACAACTATCACTGAGAGTGAGTCAGTGAATTTGTGTTTTACGCCCCATCAGCACCAGTATGGGCTATTTAGAGGCAACAGTGGTTTGTAATATATTACGAGAATCAAATTTCAATTTGTTGAGTTATTGAATTTAACATCCAGTCAAATATCTTAATACTCTAATAAATGTCAGATCCTCTTTTTCACATTTTGAGAAGAGTAAAACATGAAATCATGCAACTTTCAACTTTGTAACTCCTTCGAACAAGCTAAGGCCAGACATAATTGATCTTTAGCTTCTCGGATCTTCTCGAGGCACTTTTTCTAGAGTCGGCCGGAAGAACGGAAAAATAAGGTGAAATCTTAATTTTTTATAATGTCAATTGACAAAAATTTGAGTTATACTCGTTCCTTTTTTGTAGGCAGAAAATCTATTGGGTCGGTCGATCCGACAAGCTAAAAATTAAAAAAAGTCTGGCCTAATACTTGAAGCTATACAGTATCAGGTAAATGGTGATTACCGTTCTCTGGTGTTCACCAATAGATTCAAGGTATGACTTGATTGTTCTGAGTCCAGCATATTCACCCTGAGCACCACTAAAATAAAACATAACCAAATTAAAAATATAAGTTAAAACTAAAGCTATATCACTGGCACCTAAACTAGGTAGAAAATTGTTGGCTCCAGAAACTTGTCAGCTAATTTATAAATATAGAAGACAATTTTCCCGTGAGATAAAATATATCTATAGCTTTTACAATTATCATATTCAAAATTGATTGGGACAGACAAAAGGATTACCTGTTGGACTGGAATGATATGCGGTCATAGCCCGTAATTTCACACAAGTCCTGTTCAAGTTCTTTAAATAATTTCAAATACCCTTTTGCTTGGTCAGTTGGTATGAAAGGGTGGAGATTTGCTAAGCCAGGCCAGGAACATGGCTGAAAAAAAGAAAGAAAAAGTAGTTTGGCGTTATAACGAGAGAATTGAATGGCATTTTCAGGAAATAATAGTTTGGCGTTTAACTACTCTGACCAAGATAAATCATGTATTAAAAGAAGGCGTTGTCATTGATTTTTTAAAAATTAACAACAATGCTTTCCGACCAAGCAATTGACTCCATTTGAGTTTCACAAAAACAAAATTGATGTCATAAATCTTTTCAGGGGTGGATGAATAATAAGGCTTACTATTCATAGTTTTTATGCAGACTAGGAACCACGGTACACATTTCTTTAAAATCCAACTAAGAAATGGCACAGTCAAGTTATAAAAGCATAATTAGCAGAGACCCATAATTCCCTTACCATCATTTGCGTTGTGGCATTGAGCTTCATCGTACATGAACCTAACGGAATCATGGAATGACAGAGAGACAGGTCTTTGTTTTCTAAAATCTTCATGTAACGGACAATGTTGGTCTCAGATTGGAAACGGTGAAACACAGGATGAGTGAGGAACTCGGTTGAACGTTTCAAGGGAGACTCCAGCAAATTTTCCTCATGGGACGAGTCGAGTCCCTCCGACACTTCAGCCTGATAGAGTACATCACCATGGAAATAATAGAAACATAAATTTGAAAACCCAATCAATTTCTTATATGTACATTTATATTTATATACATAGCTGAAGTACTATTGCATTTATTTGGATTTGCAACCTACACACATATTAAATTAAATGAGATCAGCAAATCCGATATGTTATCACATGTATCTCAGTCGACATGTTGGCCTCCATGATTTGGTCTTGAATCTGGCACAATGCCATTAATTATTGGCAACCAAGTTGGACAGCTTGGCTGCGCAGTGGAGTGTATATTGCATCCCAAACAAAATTCTAAAGGGTTTGCAGCTTGGACAATTGATCAGAACAAGTTATGATTACAACCATGTATTTAGCTCTTATTATGAATTGCAACAGATTCTCACAGCTGTCTTGCTGCTTCCGAACAATGCCAGAAGGTCATTCAGGTCCGCTTCTTCAACTGTCTCATCAACCGAAATTCCAACCTACAAAAATGTAAATCCTACAGTTTAGATGAAGAAAAGTGAGAAAAGTAACTTTTATGTCCAGACTATCTTCACTAAATTTAAAGCTGTCGTTGACAATGATTATAAAACATTTCCATTTAAAATTGCGCTTCACACTTTTTGGCCAAGAATTGAAGACAAATTTCAATATTTTCTTGTCCTTCATGATCTGGATCACAAGACTTACTATTCAAGCATAAATTTCTACCATATCTAGACCACATGCAGACAAGGAAATCAAGCCAGGCCTACATACGCGCAAAGAATCAACAGCAATATTTAACTGAACTAAGCATACTGTTCCTACTTACATCCCCATCGTCGTAGTATCTCAAGTTGATCTCTTTCTCTTCTGCTTTCTTCTTCATCTCCTCCGTGCCACAGCTTGGAGTAATCTTGATTGTGTCGAAGTATGTTTTGGTGTTCACTTTATTTCCAGCGTCACTGATTCCTGAAATTTCAGCACAAGTGTCATTTATGCAATTCTACAAGATGCCAATACATCACAGGAATCTTTGTGAGGGATTATCAGACAACGTTCAAAATGTCAAAATGTCTACTTCTATCGTCAGTGAACATGAAACAATACATGGAACCAAGAGTCTATTATCATATTTATATATACTTCTTCGTAAATTATTATGGCGTACCTTTAGCCAGAATTCTGGTGCCATTATGGATGCGCGTTCCAATATGTCTCAATCCATCCGAGCCGTGATAAACCGCATACATTGCTGACATGTTGGCAAGGAGAGCCTGTGAAAAATATGAAAACATATTTAGTATCAGACCTGTAATTAAGATTTAAAAGTGTGCAATGTGCATCATGCAACAAAATTCAGAGAATTTGGAAATAAAAAACATATTCTCTAACTGTACAAACCTGAGCAGTACATATATTACTAGTAGCCTTATCACGGCGAATATGTTGCTCCCTCGTTTGCAGGGCAAGTCTCAAAGCTTCGTTACCATTAGCATCTCTGGAAATATGAATAGTTCCATTTACTTGTTTAGAAAATGGATGGATGGATGATTGGGGCTTTACGTCCTGTATTTATGCACTTGGTAGGCTAATTGGGACAGGAGGAGGACACGGCATTGAGGCGAAGGATGATTGAAACAGCCGTCCAACATAGGCCCAGGTAACCCGGCAAGAGCTGGATTCGAACCCTGGACCCAGCGATTGGCAGCCCAGCACGCTACCACTGGACCAACCCTCCCCCTTACTTGTTTAGAAACATTAAGCCGAAAATTTTAACTAAATGAGCTGTTCCAACGTAATCGTCACATTATTATGCCTTCAACGTACATTGCTGGGGTCAAAATATTTACAGTTCATAGCAGCATAGCATTATCGCATTATCTCTGCGAAAAGATTATCTACAAAATATATTGGTTCTTCACAAAAGCCGTTTTCCATATGCACATGTATAATTTGCAAATAGAAAATGGAGATCACATATAAGCTTCCATAAAAACTAACCTTGTAACACCAACAACTCTGCCCGGCATAAGACGCTTGAAGCTGTCCTTGATGGCAAAGAAGGCTGCATGAGGGCCGCCATAGAAGAGAGGAACACCAAATCGCTGGCTTGTCCCAACAGCAATGTCCACGTCAAACTCACCAGGAGCACGGAGGATGGACAGGGCCATAAGATCAGTGGCACAAGTCACCAGGGTCTGTAAGTTACAAAATAACAGAAAAGATGAACAGGTGAATTCCACAGCCCAGTCATAATGTTTATATTTTGGGAATGAGAGGAAAAATTTGCAATTTTGGAATCCTGTTTCCGTAAAACGGTGCGACTTTAAAAAATTTTCACCTTAATTTTATTACCTTTCAAAGAATCACTTAGCATTTCAGGGGAAGAAATTGTGGTAACAGGTATGTAGTTACACTGTGCATCAGCACTTTCAGAATCAGATTTTCATCATATATATGCCAAAAGTTAGATGAATAGGTAGGCATTCCTATTCCTGATGTGGTTCTGAGTCATCGTAATTAAAGACAAGAACCCAGGGGTTCAAAATGGAGGTGGTGTAGTGTCTTACTTCATATCTCATGAAAAAGACTTTCCCTGAGTGGCCAGAACCAGGTGTTGTTCATATTGTGCTAAATTTCAGAATTTTAAAAATAATCCATTTCAAGCAAAATTGTACACTTAACTATATAGGTATATGGATACAAAAGTAACTTCCTAATATGATTAAGTAAATATTTGGTCGAAGTTCACCGACTTATTGTTTACCATTAATTTTTGAGAAACCTAAAATTTGAGAAAAATATCAGAAATCCTCCTTTTTCCCAGTTTTTTGGTTTTTATGAAAATTCCCTAAAACTGGACCTCTAAATGAGTTTAGACATTTAAAGAGGCCTAATTTAGACATCTAAATGCAAAATTTCCTCAGTGTAACTTCAAAATTGACGGAATCATGGACCATTGAAAAAATAGCATTTTTGCTGAATTTACTGTTATCAATTTTTGTAAGAGCATCAAGACCCCCAAAAGGAACATTAAGGGTATTCAATGCATATGATGGTAGAATTTCATGCCCATAGGTATAACCGTTTCAGTTCTGTTCTGGAAACGAAAATTTTTATTTTTTTTAAATTTTCAATATTTTATAAAAACTCTACCAAATGCTTAAATATGAACACCAAAATGCACATATATATTGTAAGACCCATTCATGTGCCAAATATCATATACACAAGTGCAATAGCTTAGGCACAGCTGCCAATACACATTGTGTGCAGCCGCCCCCTGAGTGGATCCAAGCAAGATTTAAAAGGAAAACACGTCTTAATTACAACATGTCTGGTATTCATTCCTATGCCTGATGCATGCTCTATAATCAAGTTATACATATCTCTTGACCCAAACATCTCCAAACAAAATAGCCAAGACAGGGCCCAAAAGACATTCTGAAAATGCTCAAATTTCAAATTTCCCGCCAAAACGGTCCATTTGTCACTGTGACTGCATAAATGGAGATGTGTACACACACACCTCCATTAAAAATGCCAATTACTGATCAGTGTAACTTGATGAATACTATGTACAACATAGTGAAATTTGACAAAACAAGTTAAGTTCTCCAGAATTTACAAAACCTGTGCCTTCTTTCAAAATGCAGAGTTCAAAGTCACCCTGATATTTGTGCCATTATTCAACACCATCCAGTTTACAATTTCTGGTTGGTCTCTTTCAATAGCCTGAAACAAGCTAAGGTTTGTTTTGGAAAGTATGGTGATTTAATTTGATCACAAATTAGAAAAATAAAATACGGTCATAACCCCTTCTTGCAGGATGAAACTAGACCTTAGTTGAACATAGTGAAAAGTTAAATACCCCTTCTACCCAATTTAACTTTGCATTCATAGAGGAGCAATCTATTTTCGAAAAGAGTTCGAAGTCCATCTGCTCAAAGTCATCCCATTTTACGGTACCAAAGCATTTTAACTAAACCTGCATGAAGTTCCATGAACCATGCCTTATATCCCATCTAAAATGATAATTTTAAAAACAGGATTAGAACTAGAAATGAGTAACTGCAAGCAGTAACAAAACTTCACCTAGAAATATTGGTCGAAACGATAAAACGAAATGACAGAAGTAACTCGAAAAGTTCCAAAGTAATTTGAAACGTAATTTGAAACGTAATTCGAAAAGCAATTTCAAAGTTATTTGAAAAGTACTTGGAAAAGTAATTTCAATAGTAATTTCAATGCAAAAGTAACATGTCAAGTAACATGACAAGTAAATTGACAAGTAAATTGACAAGTGCATTGACAAGTACATTGACAAGTACTTTGACAAGTACTTTGACAAGTACATTGACAAGTACATTGACAAGTACATTGACAAGTACATTGACAAGTACTTGAATATTGTACATGTACCTGACCAATACCCGCAGACCATAACCTGTACCAAGCCTGTACATAATTTCATAACTCTAGGTGAAATACTGAGGTAACAGTGAGCAATTCCAAAATGGCCGCCATTTTGTGTCAGTCATTTTGAATTTCTCCACACGTGCGTGAACAATACCCACAAGCCAATACCTGTGCCAAATTTCATAACTGTATTTGAAATTTTAAGGTCACAGTAGGCAATCAAATATTGTCAGCCATTTTGATTTAACTTGAAATATGAAATCTTCGTATAAAAAACATCTGAATGAGTACTTGAATCAGTCACAAACAAAATAACTATATGAAAATTGCATGGTGTTCTAGGTCATTGAAAATAGCACATTTTTGGACTGAAATTCGCGAATTGACCTTGAAAAATTAGGTCAAGGTCAAATGTAAAGGTCAATTTGGGGTCAATGGGAAAAAAGAGGAGTAGTTTACTATAGCATGTTATCAGCCAAAATCAATATTTCATGGTGAAATGACGAAGGTCACCAATTTTGATGACTTACCAATGTTTAAAATTATGTAACTCAAAATCCGGCCATAGAAATGCAACCACAATACACATGCAGATGTCCCGTTAGTCAAGCAACATTTTGCCACAATTTGGGCCACTTTCAGTAAAAAATGTACAATTGTATTCACTCCAACCATAAAACATTAAAAGTGACCATGGGGAACCTTGACCTTGACCTACATTCACGAAATTGGGTCACATTATGTAAAAAGAGTTAGGAACCAAGTACCTAAAAGGAAAATGAAATCCAGCAATAAACGAAAAAGTTATTCACGTTTGAAATTTTTCAAAGTCCAACTTTGAAGTGACCTCTGACCTTGAAAAATGGTCCGGTGTCAAAAAAACTCGGGAAATGTAATGAGGGCATATGAGGCTCCGTTCATGAATTTTTTGAGGGTAGGTTGTGTGAAAGAATAATAATAATAAACTAGAACCCTGTAACTGACCAAGGTCAGTGACTAAGAATTTACCATGCACATGATGCCAGTTAATGGAGCATAGGCAAAAGAACTTGTTAGAAAACTACGATATTTAAAATCCAGTGTTGGTAAAACTGTGCCACCATAGTGATGTACAGAGCCACAATGATGCACAGTGCCACAATGATGCACAGTGCCACCATGATGCACAGTGCCACCACGATGCACAGTGCCACCACGATGCACAGTGCCACCATGATTCACAGTGCCACCACGATGCACAATGCCACAATGATGCACAGTGCCACAATGATGCACAGTGCCACCATGATGCACAGTGCCACCACGATGCACAGTGCCACAATGATGCACAGTGCCACCATGATGCACAGTGCCACCACGATGCACAGTGCCACCATGATGCACAGTGCCACCATGATGCACAGTGCCACCAAGATGCACAGTGCCACAATGATGCACAGTGCCACCATGATGCACAGTGACACCATGATGCACAGTGACACCATGATGCACTGTGCCACCATGATGCACAATTATGATAACCCTGAGCGCATAATAAGAGTGAAAGCTGATGTTCCACTCTCTGTAGAGCTACAGTCATTTGCTAAGGTGTGGGAAAGATGAATTTTTAAGGGTTCACCGATCTTTTTAGCTGTCAATGCTACAGGAAAATACACATAAGATTAAATTAAGAGGAGAATCTGAGCTTTCCAAAACTGCTTGTGTCATTCATGTAGCTTTATTAGAACCGGAGATAGAGCCCATTGAAATAACGGTAAAATTGTGATATTTCATCGAAAAACTATCCCTGAAAAATGTCAAATTTTGAACTTCAATTTGCTCCCGAAAGCAAACGGTTGGAAGGAGAGACTTGAAATTGCACAAACTACTGTAAATGTGTTAGCACTATACCCCCAAATATTATTGAATTTTTTGAAGATGGATTTCTGAGTTTAAAAAATGCAAAGATGCCAAATCATGACCAAAAACATGAATTTTTCAGGGTCGGGCGATCTTTTTTATTAGTAGAGATACGTTAAAATGTATAGAAAACAAATACTAGACGAGAATCTGGGCTTTCCAAATGTGTTTTTATTTTTCCTGTAACTTAATTAGAACCGGAGATACAGACCGTCAAAGTATGGGTACATGTGCAATGTTGACAAATCAGCAGGTCAATTTTGCAGTAATTTCTTGACCTTTTGACCTCAATTGTGTAATGTAGGTCAATCCGAGGGCCTTCAAATTTTGCATGGGGCCTCTAGGGTATTATGGCACCGAATTCTGAAGAGATAATGCAAATCCCTCCATTGCTTCCCTGTTAAAAAAAGTATAATGTCTGAAATGTCCAATTTCGCCTAATATTTGACCTTGACTTTGACCTTGAAAATACCTTTCTAGGTCAAAACCAATATTTTCCCCAAATTGGCAATGTGTGACAAAGGGGGGGTCATTTAATTGTTGGAACTGTGTAGGACCAATATTTACCTGTCATCAGGGCAAAAATAGGGTGTTTTTACATGTGGCGCAGTATGCAATATTCGTGATTTTTTAACAAATCAGCATGAAAAGATATCTGAATTCCGATTTCAAGCATGAAACAAACTGGCTGGTGCCTTCCAGAAACCAGAAGATGAGACTGATATGTGAAAAAAAAGATAATTTTCAGAATTTCTGAAAATTGCCCATATTTGAACTTCGAGGGGTCAAATGACCTTGAAAAATGAGGTCAAGGTCAAATCTGAAGGTCAGTATGGGGTTTTTGGGGCATGTTAAGGGTAGTTTGTTGTACATTTACATGACCTAAAATGACTCCTTCATGGTGTTTTGATGACCCACATCCCATATTCGGCGGACTCATTTCACCAAAATGGCCGCTGCTCCGTAACCGTTGCAAATATCCAAATGAAAATTACGCGTGCACACAGCCCCAGATACTGGCCATCTTTCAGTGTAATCAGCATTTCTCTACCTGCTTTCGTTTTTGAGTAAATTGGGAAAAACGTAAAACAGTGTTTTTTTCATAGCTCCGGTTCCGCTTGAGTGATTTCAAAAATGTTTGTACCTGAATACAGCCTAGTACTTTTGACTTAGACATGACCTGTACAATGATGCCACCTGCAATAGTTGCCGAGTAATAGGCCATCTAAATTTCCGGAATTTCATGTTTGAAAGGCCCTGTGACCTTGAAAAATAGGTCAAGGTCATGTTTTTTGGGTGTGGCCCAGTTTTAGTCCTAGAGGCACCTTGTGACCAAGTTTCGTGAAAATCGGAGAAAAAAAGTGTGTCGGAATAATAAGAATAATACCAAAAACAATAAGAATTTACCATGTAATGGTAAATTCTTAATAATAAAAATACTTACGAAAACAAGAAACTTCACCTATGGTAATAGGTGAAGTTTAACTAGAAATGAGTAACTGCAAGCAGTAACAAAACTTCACCTAGAAATATTGGTCGAAACGAAAAAACGAAATGACAGAAGTAATTTGAAAAGTTCCAAAGTAATTTGAAACGTAATTTGAAACGTAATTTGAAAAGTAATTTCAAAGTAATTTTAAAAGTACTTGGAAAAGTAATTTCAATAGTAATTTCAATGCAAAAGTAACATTACAAGTACATTGACAAGTGCATTGACAAGTAAATTGACAAGTACATTGACAAGTACTTTGACAAGTACATTGACAAGTACATTGACAAGTACATTGACAAGTATATTGACAAGTACATTGACAAGTACATTGACAAGTACTTGAATATTGTACATGTACCTGACCAATACCCGCAGACCATAACCTGTACCAAGCCTGTACATAATTTCATAACTCTAAGTGAAATACTGAGGTAACAGTGAGCAATTCCAAAATGGCCGCCATTTTGTGTCAGACATTTTGAATTTCCCCACACGTGCGTGAACAATACCCACAAGCCAATACCTGTACCAAATTTCATAGCTGTATTTGAAATACTAAGGTCACAGTAGGCAATTAAAAAATGACAGCCATTTTGATTTAACGTGAAATATGAATTCTTCGTATAAAAAACATCTGAATGAGTACTTGAATCAGTCACAAACAAAATACCTATTTGAAAATTGCATGGTGTTGAAGGTCACTGAAAATAGCACATTTTTGCACTGAAATTTGCTAATTGACCTTGAAAAATTGGGTCAAGGTCAAATGTGAAGGTCAATTTGGGGTGAATGGCAAAAAATAATAGCAGTTTACTATAGCATGTTATCAGCCAAAATCGATATTTCATGGTGAAATGACGAAAGTCACCAAATTTGATGACTTACCAATGTTTAAAATTACGTAAATCATAATCCGGCCATAGAAATGCAACCACAATACACATGCAGATGTCCCGTTAGTCAAGCAACATTTTGCCACAATTTGGGCCACTTTCAGTAAAAAATGTACAATTGTATTCACTCCAACCATAAAACACTAAAAGTGACCATGGGGAACCTTGACCTTGACCTACATTCACAAAATTGGGTCACATTATGTAAAAAGGGTTAGGAACCAAGTACCTGAAAGGAAAATGAAATCCAGCAATAATTAAAAAAGTTATTCACATTTGAAATTTTTCAGAGTCCAACTTTGAAGTGACCTCTGACCTTGAAAAATGGTCCAGTGTCTAAAAAACTCGGGGAATGTAATGAGGGCATATGAGGCTCCGTTCATGAATTTTTTGAGGGTAGGTTGTGTGAAAGAATAATAATAATAAATAATAAATAATAAATAATTACGAAAACAAGAAACTTCACCTATGGTAATAGGTGAAGTTTAATTAATGGAAGTGCTCATCACTGCTCAAGAGCCCCAGACTCATGGCAGACTGTAGATCAAGTTCAGGAGATACACCCATAATATTCAAGTTTTTTGTTTTGAAGGGTCCCCCGACTTATTCAACACAACTACTATATCACATCATTCACTTCATGACTGCTACCACAATGACACACATGTCAGTGTTCATTCATTTCACTGCACTCACTCCTGACCCAGTTCAAATATCCAAACAAAGGCAGAGGAATCATTATCATTCTCTCATTTATGGAGTTTTGTTACACTGTCCTTGGGATATTAATAACTATCAAAATTCAACATTTAATTTTGCCATATCATTGGAAAAGAGTGTAAGCAGTCAGTCAGGCGAATAAATGATAAATACAACTTGAAAGTCAAGGAAAAAAATTTATTTCCCTATTCAAGGCAGCTCTCAAACTATAAATTTAATATGTGGGGCTAAAAACTCATTCGTGGGTAGCATCTGATTCAGTATTTTTGCTCCAGTCCGTGACAAAATGCAGAAATTATGATGAAAAACCCCGTCAAATGCACTGATATTAATTCAACAAAGCTGTTTAGTGTCATAAAAATGCCATGGCTAAATTATTAGGGTAATTTGCACCTATAATCTCATTTTAAAATCAATAGACACATAATCTATTAATCTCTGGATATAAATAAAAAATGCAACTATTAAAATATTGTATTTACATAACATTGTATGTGACCTTTCACAACACGTGCAAAATAGAATTAGTGTTGTCAAGTGAAACGAAAAACTTTGAATATAGTAGACAATAAGTTGTATTGAATACTTCTATAAGTCAAATGAGGAGAGAAAAAAACCAAGGTCATTCAACTATGATGTGAATACATTACGACGAATGACAGGGAGGACAACTAACCACATGCATTTACCGTATTCACACAATTATGGGGCTGACATCAATATGTATGAGATAGACATATTTCACAAATTTAAAATGCAATTTCTGCCTAATTCAAAGCCTAGAATTGAAGAATTCTATGCCACAGGCCCTAAACAGTTTTCGCAATCGCATTGTTAAATATACCCGCCATTATCCAAAGAGTTGGATTATTTTATTCTCTCAATAACCAGTCCAACAAGACAAGATTATGAGTTCAATTGTTTTCTTTCGGTGTGTTATCAATAAAATAATGATTTGTAATCATGTAAATACATTACTACACAGCATACACAACAGATACATGTTATAGTAAATAACAGCTATCTGATAAGGAGTATGCATGCTTCCCATGAGTATCAATGACCTTGGAGCAGCTGATAAATAAAAGAAAAAGTGGCCCAGTATGTCATACTCACGCCGTTAGCATGTGCTTGGGTGACAATGTCCGAGAGATCATAAATATTTCCATCAGTGTCTGGGTACTGGATCAGCACTCCCCCAACGTCACGGTCGCTAAAATCCATTTCCTCCCTCTTCTGAATGATAACGTCAATGCCAAGAGCACTGATTGATGGAAAAAAGGCAAATAAATGTTTGATAAAAATACATATTACGCAATTTTTGTTTTTATGCAAAGGTGGACAATACTGGACATGCATTGATACATAGCATAGGAGGTGAAGATATAGATCATAACATGACTTACTAACTTCTACTTTGTGATGTTACAAATTAATTAATTTTTTTACTGTTTCTGAGTGTACCGGATTTCAGACTCCTTACAAAAAGGCAGTCACAATTTATTGTGTTACAAATACCATGCACACAGTCGATGTGCTTATATGACTTTCACAATAAATTTACACAAACTTTTATTACCTTCCTCTTGTCAACACAACTGCCAAATTCTGGGGGTGGATTTTCTCATCAACAAGAAATTTATTTCTCTTGTTATGTCTGCAAACCAAACCAAAAATTTTCGATTCAACAACAGTTGTTATTCATGTGCTATAGCGGACTGAATTGAAGAATTATGCTTGTGTCAATGTTTCAAAAATGTATTCATCTCTTCATCAATATCGTGCAATTTAATTTTGTTTTTTCCTGTGTATCATGCAGCCGACCGGATACATATATTTGCATTTGAAAAAAAAAACTAATGTTTGCTACGATGGCATGGCCAGTGTACCACCATCGAGTTCAGAACACATACCTATAACACAGACCCATAGCTTCAGCACATGCTGTGGCCTCATCCAGCAAGGAGGCATTGGCAATGTCCAATCCTGTCATTTCACAGACCATGGTTTGGTAGTTGAGTAAACTTTCCAGTCTGCCCTGGGCTACCTCTGGTTGGTAGGGTGTATATTGGGTGGTCCTGAAGCATAAAATCAGCCTTATGTGAAAGATGATTGATGGAAAAATTTATTTGAGATACACAGACCAACATCTGGCTTGAACTCTCTACCAGTGTTCGAAATAAGGGGGGTCAAGGGGGTTTTGACCTCCCCAAATGCTGTAAGGACCCCCTCAAATACATTTTTTAGAGGGACCCAGGGGGGGTCCTGAAAAGACCCCCTCAAATACTGAATGTGCATGATTTTACCCAGAAATGGGGTTTTAAAAAGTAATTTTCTGGGATAATACATGCTAAAAACACTTGGAATTCATTTCAGAGTACATGTAGTCCTTTCTGAAACTCCTCAGCTACTGGGGAACTCCGGCGGCCCGCAGACCGTTGTCGGCCCGCATACCTCCGGCCCCAAAAGCTTCGGGCCTTGCCAGTGACAGACCCCCCCAAATGACATGGGGTATTTCGACCACTGCTCTCTACATCACTACGGGCTGCCGGGCTCTAACTCAAACCATCAATATGCGGAAGATCCAAACATTTGAATAAATCTGAATAGCTCTTCACAATGTGGCAAATGTGATAAAGGCATGGGATGCCGCCAAATTAGGGCTGCAGTGATTCTAATTGAACAAGTCAAATATCGATATACGTTGCCTTCTGTATATTTTATTTCCATAAATCATTATTTTACTTATAAAATAACATTAGATTAGCAATGATTTGGATGAAAAATGCTAGCTATCTAAAGGATACATGTTGTACTAAACAAGTTCAAATATTGAATTAACGTCAATTAACTAAAATTAACAAGTTGCAGTTCAGAAGTGTTGAAACATTATTAGATGCTAAGTTTTTTTTTTATATGTTAAATTAATGGTTATGTTAACATTCAGTCTCAGTTAGCATGATAGCTAAGGTGAGGACCTTTAAACCTTTTAAAAACCATGAGGAGTTAATATTGCAGAAATTCAATTCAATTCAATTCAATTTCAATCATTTATTTGCTCATTAGTATATACAAATCCATAGTCAGAGAAACAAGAAAAAAACAAGAATACTAATGAGCTAGGTGACCCCTTTATGATACCTACAAGTATCGCTATCAAGGGGCCACCTAGGCTTCGTAAAATTTGTAGGTCTTGCACTGCTGGTGAAGAGGGCCCTAACACTGTCGACAAGGTTTATAAAATAAAAACAATAACATTATAAGAAAAGTGTACACCATCAATATTCATGATTTTTGCCACACTGCCAAGGTTATTATCATGAATTTGTTTGGTTTTCCTTAGTTTGGATATTTGGAAAAAATGACATACGCGACAAGTGCCAAATTATATAATCTTAATCCAAAAGTTTGCAACTCAGAAAAAAGTCACCAAATCTGTTCTCACATGTTTTGTCTTGAGCACCCCTTTGTCTGCAATAGAATATTGGACTGTTACCAGGCGTCAGGTCCTCCGAGCCTTGTCTAATCAAGGATCACTCATTTTGACAAACAGTCAATATTTGAACTTGTTTAGTGCAACATATATCCCTTATATAGCCAACATTTTTCTTCTAAATCATCACTAATCTATTAGTTTATAAGCAAAATAATGATTTTTGGAAATAGAAAAGGCATAACGTCACTTATTTTATCATTGTCTTGTTCAATTTGAGTCACTGCAGCACAAGCACTCTAGTTTGGTGGCAAGGGCCTGTATTTAAAAACTAACTACATGTAAGTGTCGGTAGAGGTTATCATTTTGGAAATCCTCGTTAGGATATTAGGTATTAAATAAATGACTAAGACTTTCAAGAACATCTGAGACAGTGGAGCTGGGACCACTGCCTGAGTTGACGTGGAATGACCCTATTGCAAAGAAGTAGGCCACATAGTTCACCCAAGTCCTTTAGGTTATCACTGCACATACAAAATTCTTAATTATCGAAAAAAATCTACCAATGGGCAAAGTAACTTTCCTAATACCTCAGTTTTTATGTCATCATACATAAAATTCTATTTCATGAAATGTGGGATTTAACAGCCTTGGTTTTGAAACAATGGTAAATAACTACCCCTGAGCATATTGGGGACAGAAAATTAGAATCATTGTTATGCGGACATAGCCCTGGACCCCTGGGAGGGGGGTCATGAATCCTCCCACTGGAAAATCATGAGATTTGAAGGACATGGTCTGGGAGAACTAAATTTTAACTAACCATTTGCCCATTGGTAGACATTTTTTGATAATTAAGAATTTTGTATGTGCAGTAATAACTAACCGACTAGATGTAGATGTAGATGGTTGGGGACGAAACCTCGCGTGTTTCATGCTGATTTATTGACATATTCTAAAAGTATACTTCTTTTGCTGCTGACTGCACCTTATTTTGGCTCAAATAGTCAGTGGAATAAATGTTTAATCTTCTTCTGAAACTAAAGCAGTCATTTTTATCGTTGAACTAGGTCTGCACTGTTACACTGAACAGCGCGCAGACCGAACGTTGAACAAATGGCACCTTCTTATTGATTGAGAGCGAGTGACATCATAACAAACATTTATGATGTCATAGGCAATTGTTCTGACGTCACAATAGTGACATCACACGTCAAAGTGAGGCTGGTGGCTGTCTCTCAAAATTTTTTTTCTGTTTTGTGATTTAAAAGTAATTTCTACTATGGAAATATTTGTGAAATTGCTTGCAGAAGTAGTTCCGTCAGCAGCAAAATATGTAGGCTACCCAAATCCAAAATTTCATCAAATTTAGTTAAGAATTGTTTAATCTAGACCAATTCTCCCGTTGCCATGTCAAAATCTCATGATTTTGAATGGGACGACCCATGACCCATGCTACGCATGGGTCCCAGGGCTAATGCGGACAAAACAATACAAAGACTCCTGCACAAGCCTCTGTAATTTTACTGGGCATATTTTTAAATAATCATGAAATCTAAGGAGTTGGTGCAAAATTACATGTTACATTTCAAGTTAATATCAGATGAGGATTTGAGAGATTTCCATTACACGTTGGGGGAATTCTCTACTTATGTTATGGACTATGGAAAAAACATCCATGGAAGTTTGGTACTTGAAATGAATGACATATTGTGAAGTGGTATTATACAATTGTTCAAAGCCTATCTATTGTGCATATTTCCAGTTTATCTTTGATGAGACTAAAGGTTAGTTTTATCAATTTAACAATGTGAAAGTGGTCCATTAGACCCTTACACAGTATCACTATGATTCAGTATTACATTTTAGGAATTTTTATTTAGCATTTTTCACAGCACAAAGAATATTTCAAAGTTAGTTAATCTTTTTCCGGAATGCTTGTAAATTTGTCTACCAAATATTAAGTTTTTAAGTATAGAGTTCTTTATAAACATAAGCATAAACTTCTTTATTAGTTTGTATAAGACTCCTAATAAGTGACCTTTTTTTTCATGGTCATCGTCTAAGCTTTGTATCACAAAATACCGGCATATCCTTGAGACATTTTGCATCGTGTTCCACTCTTAATAGAAATTTAAACTTCAGAGGCTACCCCTGAGAGTGGTAGGGGGTTAAACATGTCATATGTAACATGCAAGAGTATGAAGACAACATCAATAGAGCTAGTTGTATTACATGTGACATTGGCCCAAAAAATTATTTCAAGACTCTCAATATTAAATTTCTAAATTGCAACATTTCAGGCTATCAGCCAACAACACTGAACAAGCTTGACATATCAAAAACTGTTTTGCAGTTCTGCCCCAGAAACCATGCTCTTGATAGAAGAGCTAAGTCACCTATATCAGGGAATGGATCCAAAACAACAACATAAATTTACAAGGTCAAAGCGACATATATACTACTGTAACCAATGAGTGCAAAATATTATGTTGTGTGAAAGCAAATTTCCCCCCCCCCCCCCCAAATTTTGAATGTCCTTTAGACTAAAAAGTGAACAATTATGATCAGACCATACCCTCCTGAAACAATAGAATGACTCTACATTTGAACTGCATTATAAAGGCCTCCCATGAGCAAAATGTTATGACAATTGCAATTCTGATCAATAAGCCTGCCTGTATATTGCCTACAAAGCAATTCAAGCTGAAAATATTTTAGTGATCAAAAAAATAATCCTGAACCGATGAACGGTCTAAATTCTCAACGAAATCCTTAACCATTTTTGGGAAAACATGACATGCTCCATCAAAATGAGTTCAAAGTGACATGCCAATTTCCTTGAAATGTGCAAGAGGTGTCCAAAAGTTAAATTTTGAGGCCCTTCTAGAAAATCATCAAACTTCATTAAAATTCTTCTGCAAAGATTGAACATGTGAGTGATGATTTTATCATTATTATTTAAGTGAAGACAGAAGTGTGACTATTTAATATTGCCGAAATTTGAATTCATTGTAATGATATCAGCAGATAAATAATTTTCTTCAACTGGATCCATGAAAGATCAAGCATGATTCCAAAAAGAAATACATTTTCCCTCGATTGCAATTGTGAGGACCAAATTTGCTTCTTTGAAGTGTATTAAATAATTTCAATTGCACTTTGCATTTTGGTCATTGCTTTAACTAATTTGACCATTGTCAATTTGTGAATCAATGATCGATATGGAAGTCACTTACTAATAATTGAACATGCAGAACTTAGTAGATAGCGGCAACCAAAATATTTATCAAAATGATAAGATACTATTTTCTAAATAATGTCAATAGTCCATCAAAATTTCAGACTCTTACCATAAATTCCTCACTGCTGGAGCTTTTTCTTTATGAGAGATGATCAATAATATATACTAGAATTTATTACTGGTTGAATTGACAATGAATTGAATTAAACCCTCAATTCACAACCTATCTCAATTCAATTCAATTCAATGCATTTTTCCAACATGGTCAATTCAATTCAATTCAATTCATCAGCTTTTGAAACTTTTAATTAATTCGAATTAATTCAGTTCATAAATTGAATTGTGCCCATCACTGGCTTGTACCATGTTTTTGTAAAAAGAATTTTCGTTAAATATTTAAAAGCATTTTAAATTGAAACTGGTTCTAAGTTATTTAAACGGGGTGTCATTCTTGACCTTCTGATGCCTTTCCCACCAATAGCAGGAAATTCAAATGTCATTTTCTCGAATTATGACTTTTGTATAAGGAATATTTGAGGTGCCATAATCATCGAACAGCATTAAGAGTAAGACATATATCAAAACAAGTGAACCATCATTCTTAAGCCTAATTCCAGAAGAATGAAGTCATTTTCACAATTATATATGATAGGTGGCCGACTTTGAATTCATTAATTTTTGGTAGATTAGTTCACAAATGATTCTGAATTCTGAATATAGCTGACTTCAACATCTTCTGAACTCGGAAGCCACGGATTCTAAAATAGCCATTGATTTTTTAAAGTAGCCAGAGTTCTCCAAATAAGGTTTTTCTGTATCGCAAGTTTTATATAAAGCTAATTACACGTAAACGTCACTCACCATCCAGGGTTTTCAAAAATGTTGCGCATGATTGTAGTTGGGGTGACACAGTTGTAGAAACCCATTCCAATGTACGATCGCCATACTTTGTTTTCCTTACTAAGTTTAGAAATCCTTTCAAGTAATTCAGGCTCACCTGTTGTGGAAAAAGCATATTGCTCAATATCTTTATTAGGAAGAAATTAGAACGACATATAATAATAATTTTGCCACTTGATTCAAGGTAGCCTGCACACAGGAAAGATTATTCACTGTTTATAATTTCAAGAAAACATTCAAATCTCATAAATCAATTTTAAAACAAGACTTACCAACAGCAGGCTCAAGGTCCATATCTCGATTGAGGCGGATATTTTCTGGAATCGCTTGTTCAGCCAGTTCATCCAGAGACTGAAACAATTAATGTTTTTCACAAATTTTCAGGATACAAGGAGCCTTCCTTTACAAATGACCCAAAGTTGACCTTACTTCGAACTAAATCAATTTAATTTGCATGAATTGCAAAAAAAAAGGCAATAAATATCGAAAATATCAATGTTATGCAACCATTGACATCGGAAATTGTCTAAAAAATCTGTGGATTTATTGCATGCAGAGACTTATTCAGTTGGGACAAAAGCTAACATTCATGAGCAAGACCAAAATTATGACCATTGAAGATGACTCTGCCAAATGATGGATTTTATCTTTGTCCTTCCTTCACTCTAGAAAGAGAACTTAGTTTTGAGAAAAAAAATGAAGTTCCTTAGCCAATCCTTACTGCCACATCTTATTGACACACAAAAAGTTCAATAATGTGTACCATAACACACTCATTTGTAAAAAAAAAATAACAGAGGAACTAGACCAAAGTAAAACATTGACCAAAATCAAAACATAGGTGTTCATAAGACCGTGACACACAATGGAACAAAAATTAGCATAAACTAACTACAAGATTGCAACCAGAACCGCAAGCGGTTTCAACGCTCGTCTGTTGACGTGAAATCTAACAATGTGTGCCTGATAATTGCCCACAGGCTAATAACTTGATCTAATTTTATTGCCAATCCATACCCTGAGGCCAATACTGGTACCAAATTTCATAACTGTAGGCGAAATACTCAGGTCACATTGGGCAGTTTAAGAATGCAGAAAGATCGCTAGCAAAATGGCTGACACAAAATGACCACCAGCTTGGATTTCTTGACATGTTCCCAATCATACCCACAGGCCAAATTTCATAACTCTAAGCAAAATATCAAGGGCACAGTGGGCAGTTGAAGAATGAAGAAAGATGGCTGCCAAAATGGCCGCCACAAAATGGCCACCATCTTAGATTTCTTGACATGTTCCCCATCCCTACCCACAGGCCAATACCTGTACCAAATTTCATAAGTCTAAGTGAAATACTAAGGTCACAAATGGACACTTACACAAACCTTAACCGGGACAACGACAACGCCAACGACGACGCCGACGATCGAGTGACGACAATAGCTCTTCGTTTTCAAAGAAAACAGACGAGCTAATAATGGGGATGTTCACAGTAAAAGTAGAGGGGGCACTAGTGTAGGCCTAGACTGAAAAGAGCAATTTAGGCACCTCTAGTTTGTCTAGTAGGAACATCACTTCTTGGTTTAAGAGGTAAAAAGTAATCTGCTTCAGCTTGGACCATTTGCGTACAGAATACGATCAGCTTACACTCCAGGTGTCTAGATAAAGGCCTACTTGGTTCTAAGAGACAATATCTGACACCAGATATTATATATACTGCCATGATACAACCTCTCACTGACTAGTTTGTCAGCCAGAAATACAGTTTCAATTGGAAATTTTACATAGCTCTATGGTAATATTCCTTGAAAGTTTTAACATATATACAAATTATATTTATACACCTTTATTATGTAAAATTAAGATAGCTTTCAATAATGAAATGTCACCATGGTATTTTTCCAGTGTAACACCAAGTGGCTAGATAAAACATATGTCACAGTGACATTTATTGGGTAAGCCTGGGACTGTGGCATAGTTTATTTAGCATAAATTCTAAATTTTTTCGCCATTGAAAGTCACACACTCTTAGTGCAGAAGATATAAAGTATGTATCTGGAGATGACTATCTGGAAAATCTTGCATAATCAGATAACTAACTTGCAAGCTGTGACAATAAACTGTGTGACTGTGTCAAACTCCTTTGACAGTCAAAGGATAAGAAGTTTTTATGTGCATAGCTCGGAGGCATTTATAAAATTATGCACACATATGAAGCTGATAAAACTGATACTCTAATTCCGCTAACATAATCAGGTTTTGTTTGATGCAACTATTATGTTGGTGAACATTTGAACATTTGAAAGATTTCTTCAGATTCCTCTCAAGCACTTTGAGTGATCCCAGTGAGACTTTCTAATATGAAAATCACTTTTAAAAGTATTATCCCCTGCATTTGTGAGGATTACGCATCTGAGGACTTAGATGCGAATGAATTCGGCAATGACAAAGCCTTGGATTTTGGAAAAAAGAAATGTGTAAAATTACAGAAAAATACCTGGAAATCAAATTAATCATCATTGTAGAAAAGTTACAAATTTACTTGAAATACTGACAGATTAATTGTGTGACTCACTGACTGATTGCATACTTGACTGCGAGATAGATTGACTGATCACAATTGTATCAATTTATTTTTTGTAGCTTGACACATCCATTGTGAGAAAAATACCAATAATCATGGACATGGGGGAGTATTTAGGTTTTTTTTTGTGGTATTTTTAAATTTTTTATTAGAGTGCAAATTAACAAATAAGTGCAAGAGACTAGATAGGCCTAGTGTGGTTACCTCATGAGCACAATAACAGGCGTAGTAAACAAGTTGTTACTCCAAGAACATGAAGGTTAAGGTCATTGCCTTGTCCCAACTGCTCAAGTTGGAAGATGGAGAAATTGTTCAAGTTTTACTTTTACCAATAATTATCCTTTACAAGCATCTAAAACAACTTTACCTTGAGTCCAATGTATTGGAGCATGGAATCCTCTTCAAGGCCATTGGGTCCAATGTGTCTTTCTGCAAAGTTGTCATGTTTTGGGTAAACTGAGTTGAATGCTGAAGAACTCATGGGTCGCACAAAACTGCAGCAGATGAATTGTTTGGGCTGCAGAGGAACATGTGCAACCTTGGCCCTGTGAGAAAGGCTCCTTGCCTGGCTGACATGGCGAATACATCGCCGACTGTGGTTTCTGAGAGTGCCTGCAACTCTCTGCATTGTTATCTCTCAATGAAGCCAATATACACGAGATGATCTGACACACACGTCCAGCTCCTCTGCCTCCTTGATCAAAACAAAGTCCTCTGGCACTCAGCTGGTCTGAACTGGAGTGCGGTCATGTGACGCAACTTCTGACCAATCAGAGCCCGGAAAAGAGCCAAGCCCCTTTTTCTGTCAAATGTGAGCTGTCAAATTGGTTATATCTTATTGTGGGAAACACTGCATGTATTTACCCATAAATTATAATAAATATTGAATAAAAAATCACTATATGACACCAAAAAAGGCAAAATTACAAGAGAAATAACAAGAAATCGTCATTTTAAAGTTAAGACACCACAGGTGGCGCCAAAAATAGCAGACGCCTCCTTGTGGCAGGTGCCCGTTGAGTCCTAAGTTACCCATAGCAACAACGTGTCTGCTGTCAAAATGATCATTCATGGATTGATCATGTTGGTGCTCACTTGCTGAAGCTGCTCCAGCCCTTACTTAGATGGATTAATTAAAAAGGATGCTGCCCCATCACTGCCAACAGTTATCTGTAAGCTGTCAACCTAATTTCGCAGATCAGGGATTAACTTTCTTGACTTGTTTTTATAGTAGGCCTAGACTAGAGGCTAGTGCCTAGTCGGATTGAAGTTTATTGTTTAAAATAAAACCCATACCCAGGCATGGCCACGCTGTCAATAGTGTCTTTCAGTTTGTGACTTTGTTATTGACAACAACGTGCTGATATTGATTTTATCACATTGAAGTGAGCTACCGGGTACCAGTAAATCTGACACTCTCCGATAAACAGAATTGTACACATTTACCAGGTGGCTGAGGTGCAGGGTCAGGGATTATTTCTTTCAAATTCATTACTCACAAAACTTGGAAGATCTGTGGTATATATGTGGTACAGTACATGTAATAATGTATGTATTCACTACCAGTACTGTAGCATGGCATGATGAACATATATGTACTCCTATGCATTATTGAACACAAACTATAATTTATATTAAAACCAGACAGACACCAATCAATACTGCCACAGTGCCAGTACTGCCACTACTGGTAATCGCCAAAATGTTGTCATTTCATGCAAGAGGCCTACCTTCAAACTGTCATTAGAAAGCAACAAGATTTATCAATTCCACTGAACATTTACTGAACAGATGATCCTTTGTCAGGCTGACACATTTCAACAGAACATTTAAGGTCTTTATTGTCTTATGCCGTTCACTTTACATTTCAGACTAACATCCACATCATCACCCACATGTGACCACTGCAATCATGGTGAAATTGACGTTGGATGTGATCGCTCGGGGAACTTCAGGGTACACCAAGAAGAAAAGAGATGAAAGCATCAACCACTACTTGAAGAGATTGACTCATCTCTATCTGGAGGACAGAGGAATTGATGAAATTGTAAGATCATTTGCAACATCTATCACCATGTCTTTGGTCTTCTTATTTTATCATTTCAATAAATCTGTCTTAAGACCCCTTTCAAAGAATTTGCCTCCAAACTCCACTATGTTTGACTGTGACTCTGGGTCACACCATCTCTTATCAGGTCATTACCACTTTTTTTGCATTTCGCTTTCAGGCTGATGACTTGGCCCTATGTAAGAACTTGACAGTGTTGTACCTCTATGACAATAAATTGTCAAGAGTACCAAACCTCTCCTACAATGCAAACCTGACACATCTCTATCTTCAGAACAACAACATAAGTCAGATTGAGTTTCTGAATGGACTTCAAAAGCTCAGCAAACTGTAAGTTAACAACACTTTTTTTAAATGTTAATTTTTTTTATTCTACTATTTATCATCTTTCTGCTCACAATAAGGAATCACAATAGACTAAAAATACATGCATGTTAAAACAACAAATGGAATTTGATAGGACAAGCTTTAAAGATAGTTTTAACATATAATTCATAGGAGCTTAATTTTATTGACTTTTGTCATTCATTGACTCAGGTACCTGGGAGGCAACTGTATAACAGTCCTTGAAGGTCTGGACAAAGTTGAAAATTTACAAGAACTGCACCTTGAAAACCAGAAATTACCTGCTGGAGAAAAACTGCTATTTGATCCCAGAACTTTGGAAAATATTACTGTAAGTTACTTTATTCCTCATTTTAACCAATTTGTACAGTGAAGGAAAACATAAAAGAATCTGTAGCTTTACTCCAATAGCTTCTAATTCAGTAATTCTTAAAACGTAATATATATGGGTCATTCTCAAATTTCGGGACAATTTGCGTCACTCTAGCTCCCTGACATTAATATGAATGCGATAAATATCTGAAGCGTCACTCTGCATCTGTTATTCATATTTCTACTTAGAACCACTGCATTTGGAGCAAAAAGTCATTCATTAGACTTTTTTTAATGCATTATTTCCAGAAATCCGTGCAAAATCGATGGTTTTTCCCTGTCACTGGACCTGACATGACAAAATCAAGTGTTCATTTTCCTCCTAATATACCATTATTTTCAAAGTTTCTTTGCACGATTCATGGGAATATAGACTTGAATTAATATTTAGTTCATATTCAATTTTTTTTGGGTATAATTTCATAGATTAAATTGATACAATAGTCGTGTCACTAATTTATGTCAATTTTTTTGTCCCCTCCGTTACTTGCCATAGCTCTGTTCGTTATTGTTTTTTATGAGCTATTTTCACTGAATATCATCAGACGCATGTGCCTCATAGTACCACTGCCTTGCAGACTTCATAAAACATGTATTCAATAAATTATGACATAATGTTCATAAAAAATGTTTTTGGTCCCACTAAAATGTCCCCTCCGTTTCCTTCATTTCCAAGCTTACCAATGATATTTTACAGAGCGATTTCATGTATATGTTGCTGAGGGTGGCAGGTTTTAATATTCTGCAATTATTTTGTCAAATCTCCAAAATAAAAAGCAGTAATGAGCGAAAAGCAAAAAATTGTTCCCCTCCGTTACCGTCCACTCCGTTACCAGATCATGAGCAAGAAATCGACATTTGGACCAAAAAATCTACTGATACGAGATATGGCCCATATATGGCCCATATATCAAGACAGACTTCTGTGGGGTCAACGACACTAAGACTTCCTCACGTTCAATCTACAATGAATTTTTCATGGGGTGGCATTGATTTTCTCGAGTGGACTCAGCAGTCATGCAGAAGGGCAATCAATGAGGTCCAAAGAAGATTTTGAAGCCAAAATGGCTGCAGAACAATAGAGAAGTAGCCAAACCCATCTTACACAGATCGGATGCCAAAACCATGCAAAGATCAGGTGATGCTGGAAGGAGACTTGATCTGAGGAGTACATCATATATATACATAATTATATTGAAGTTAAGCTTATGTTGCTCTGTGGTACAGTGGTCAGCATGCCTGCCTTGTACATATGAGGATGTGGGTTTGAACCGCGATCCAGCCATGTCCAGAGGTTATCACTACAATGATTGGTATGATTGCTGTTCAGTACAGTGAACATTTATCTGGAATGGGCCCTATATCCCCCTATGTAAATGCCAAAGCATGAAGACGGGACCACCTGAATGCAAAAAATAAGTTTTAAAAGATAGACTCTTAATTGTAATTACCTAATTATTTCTCAAAATTCATTTTTGTATTCAGGTTTGTTCAATAAAATGTTTGGAGAAAAAAATTGGAAAAAAGAGAGATAGGGTGGAACGGTAATATTCTGGAAAAAAAAAGTTTTTAGGAAAATGTAACTTTTTTTTGGGAAATTTTTTTTTTATCAAACTATTTTTACGGGGGGAAATTTTTTTCGAACATTTTTGGTATTAAATTTGTTTTCTTTTTTTTTTAAACTTTTTTGGTAATTTTTTTAAATTTTTCAAACGTTTTACGATAATTTTTTTAGAAAATTTGTTTTGGAAATTTTGTTTTCGAACATTTTTGGTAATTTTGTTTTTTTTTCTGAAGATTTTTCGTAATTTTTTTTTTTGTTTGGAAAATTTTTTGGTAATTTTCTGATTTTTTTGGAAAATTTTTTTTTTCTAACATTTAAGGAAATTTTTTTTTTTTTTAACTTATTTCTTAATTTTTTGTTTGTTTTTTTATTCAAAATTTTTTTTTTCGAACATTTTTGGTAATTCTTTTTTTTTTCGAACATTTTTGGTAGTCACGCGTGATGAGAAAAAAGTGCCAGGATCATATTATGGGATGTCTGAATCACTTTTTTGATTGAACCATCTGGTTGACCTCCTCCCATATTTGCCATAAGGGACGAGACACCTCCCTTCTATAATTATTTTCAAACATTTTCTATAATGATTCTCAAACATTTTCCCCAATTCTATTCAAACTATTTCTTTTATTTCTTTTAAGTCCCCAAATAAGTTTTCCCCCCAAAAAACTTTTATAAATAATAATTTTGCTACTGATAAGCACATTACAATCGATTGTCTTAAAATTAGTCTTCATGCTTTGCCATTATCATATTACGTGGTATATCACTGGCTCCTAGAGACTCCTAAATAACATTTGGGCATACATCTGATCAGAATAAAAGAAGTAATTATCAACAGGTTATTAAATTTTACATAAATGAGAAAATAATAAATTGATTTTTCAACTAAGTCACGCTTTGGAGGACCATTCCCATTTTAAATGTTTTATAAAAATTTTTGACACCAGGTCTCCAACTAACGAGCCAGTGTGCAATATCTTAATGTAGATCTATGAGTGCAAGGAAGGAGTGTTGAAAGTTGCAATTGGGAACACCAACAAGGATAATTTGATTCAAAGAAGCGAAAGAACATCCCCTAGGCAGATATCGAATCTAAAACTCCTCCAGTGAAACAGCGTACAATTACACAGGGCCTACCCTCACCATTTCTGGTATGTTTACTTTTTAATGTATTCTTTTTTTTCAGGCGACAATACAGAATCTAAACGTAAGTGGCAACAACCTGGATACAATACAAGACCTGGAGCCATTGCGGGCACTGACCCACTTCACAGCAAGTGACAACAAACTTTGGGACATGAAAGAATTGGCCAGATGTCTCACTAATTGGAGGCAATTGAGCAAACTTGATCTCATCGGAAACGCCTTTTGTCACAAGAGCAAATACAGGGATCGCATTATCATCATGTCGCCAAGGCTAGGTAAGTTTGAATGGAACGTTGCTCTGCGGTCTACAAATTAACTTCGAAAATCTCTGTCAGTACAGAAGAGAGTCAAGTGCAAGCTTCTGGATATTTGAACAGAATCAGCTGCTCATGTGAAGTCTCAGAAATAAAATGTTTGAAATATTTCCAAATTTCCCCAATAACTGAAGAAAACACCCTCAAAGTCAAAGTTCTGATTTGAGGTTTACATCTTGGCTTTTACTGTTAAAACATGCTTAATTGAATGACAATTGCAATATTTGCATTGACACTCAGACTCAAAGCATTAGACCTAAATGTATGATGCATCACAGAAATAAAATGCCAGGGAATTGTGCAGCAAATTCAATTGACATTTTCTATCCTTTTAGAAATGCTGGATGGCAAAGTGATCACAGAAACATCAAAACAATTCCTGAAAAACTGGGAAGCAAACAAGGAAGCCCAGAAACAGAAAAGGAGACTGGCCAAGATGGCACCACAAGGTGAGAACACTGCGCACACAATTGGATGATGGATGATTGAAGCTTTATGTTCTGTATTTATGCACTTGGTAGGCTAATAAGGACAGGAGGAGGACACAGTGAGGTAAAAGATGATTGAAAGAGCCCAGGTGACCTGGCAAGAGCTGGATTCGAACTTTTGCACACAATTTCTTGCAATATTATTACTACTTCCATGGAGGGATTAACACCGGAGTGCGCTATGTGCATATCATGCACCACTGACGGTGACCACTGTAACAACTCCAGTAGCGCTCATCCAAACTGGAGGATGAAGTCGGTGACAAGGGCACCAGCATTCTACTGTCATGGACTTTCAGTATTTTGAAGCATACGGAAATGCTAAAATATTCTGCACAGGCCTTGAGAAAAAATGCAAATTCACGCAAAATTATCAACACTTGTATTAATATCTGTAAAGGTTGATCGTTTTTTAAAAATGGAAATCTTTTTCAATACAGGTGGAGAAGGAGAGGACCTGCCACCAGTAAGTGGTCAACCGAAAGCCGCTGTGCCCGGATACTTAATGCCAGGTAAACATTAACACCAGTGTCCACTGAATAAAATTGAAATATTCATGCCATCATTGCCACGATGGGATACTGAGAAATGAGAACTGAAGGTCATCCTTCCATATTCTCATAGTTTTCTACTACATTTCAGACAAATTTCTAATATTTACATCCTGGCTCCACTTTTAAAATATGACATTAAACAAATTTCATTGCACTAGTAAAATTTACAACTCCTCATAATCCTTTGAAAAATTTCTTCCGCCACAGATATTTTGATTTTTACTGTATTTTTCAGCATTACCAAGAAAACAATTCCAAGAGGTGCTCGCTCGTTCTATCAGCCAGGAAGGTGGTGGCAGCAAACCAAGGTAATCAACTATTGATCTGTCTGAAGAACTGCCTTAGGTTTGCTTGGGGCCAACAAATTACTTAGAACTAGCTTCAGTTTAGGAGCTTGCAAGTCAAACCGACACTATTACAGACTTCTGAAGGTCTATAATTATATAGACAGCACTCAACAGCTAATGCTAATGTTCCATAAGACGCCGCATGGCACCACATTCGATTATGATTTATAAGCCATATCAATATAGTCAATGCCAAATCACACAATTTGCCGTTGTATGATTGCTCATTCAAGTTCAAATATATCATGACAAGACAATAAATAAGACAAGTCATGCAAAATTTACTCGGGTAGCTAAGCACAAAAAGTCACAATTTCCTTGCTTTACAATAAACATATAATTTGCTTGAGGCCTAATGCCAATTGCATCTGAATAGCACGGCTCGAATATATAATTATCGTTTACATCTTAACAGACACAGTAAAAATATTTTTTAAACTTTAGCATTTTCACAATAAAGTTTGTAAAGCTTGCAATTTGTGACAAAAGGCATGACAAGCACACCAAAAGTACAAATTCATTAGTTATTGAAACTGCATTGACCGCCTTTTACATAGAATAACACTTTTTTCGTACAATTCCACCAATAATAATCTGAGATTATGCTTTTTGATTAGGCGTATTAATTTTTGAAAGTCAATAAGGAACATGTAGGTCACTACTGAAACTTTTGATCATTGTAATTGGATACAAAATTACTATTGCAATGCTTCTGGGCACACTGTCACTCTCCTAATGCTTCCGTACTCATCACTTTTTTCAGGTTTCCCCCTGTCAGTCACGCACCCTTTATCACTGCTAGCTACCAAGGCGCTGATTAATTTTCTCTACTCAGTAGGTTCCAGATTATGTGTCTGTGTGTGAGAGTGTTATTGTTGGTGGCGGTTAACAACCTAATATTTCTGGATGTTTTGGGACTACTAGTGTGATCAACCCTGTCTCTGAACTTCTGAAGCAGAGTTTTTAACATTTTCACAAAAAAATTCACTAAAGTTTCTTTTAATTTCAGGTATTTGAATTCCATGGGCACATATTACCATGGCGGTTCACAATCCCCGAGCGCAATGAACCCCCAACCAATGAGAGTGCACAGTGCCATCCTGCACTTGGATACGGGGAATCTGTGAATCAACTGCATGCAATACCGGAGGAGATACCTATGAGCTTAAAAGTTAGTTGAAGGCTGAAGTTGAACAAAGACTGTGCTTTTACTTCATAATGCTTTTAACTTACACTAGACACTGAGCTAGAAACAACTCGTCATAAGTTCAATGTAGTATTTTTACTCATTTTTATTAATTAACTGATGTAATCAAAAACAATCAATTACAAATGTATATCAATTTTATGCTTATAACTGTACATATTTTGTCATTATTTTAAAATTGTCATACTTCTGATTATCTCATGTACACCGTACTTTCTGTGTTTTTTAAAAGTATTGTCAATGTGATCTATATTCCTGCAAAATGCATTGAGTACATCGTATTTGTGTTTGTTATTGGTACATTATTACATTAACTTATCCATGGATATATTTAATACATCTATTAGTGATTTGTTGAATTCAGCATGTAACCATCTTGTACAAAACTATCTGTTATTGTTAATTTATTACCAGTTATACTCTGAAAGAGATTACTGCACAAAAATTCCTTGAGCATTTATACATTATGACACAATGTTCATTACATGTATTTTAAGGTAAAACTACACATGCTACATAATATGCCTATTCGTCAGTTCTTTATCAAGGAATTGCAACATATAAACTCTCCTGCGATAAACTAGTATAGTACGTATACATGTACACTCGCAAAGTGAACATGGTACTTGAAACATTTGCATGCTCATGAACATTACAAAAGGAAAGTTGTATTCATAAAGCACTCAATTCATTCAAAACAATGAATAAATACGCATTCCTGCACAACTTGATATCAGTTGCAAGTTTGTTTTGTTTACCTTTTTGGCAAATCTAATCAGTTGCCACTTCATACATTAAACTTACAGGCCTACACATGTCTACACTTAAAATTACAAATACATGTATGTACCTTCCGGATAGGCTATATAAATATATATATCTATATGTAACAGCGGGTAAACATAGTAAATTAAAATATCACAATATTGCAGCATAAATGAGCTAACCTGGAGATCCTCACGGTTTGGATGCCACACACAATGCAACTCCTGCCGAGACGACCGCCATGCCAACGTACGTTTCTGAAATTATAAGAGATACATGTATACATTTATGATATCACTGGCAGTTTAATGAAAGTAAACCTAGGTAATGTTTATCATTCAGTCACAGCACAGTATTGGTCAACTGATTAATTGAGGCCAGTTCCTCTAAAAAGTACCCCAAGAAACAACTATTTAAAGTGTCTGCCTAACTTTAGGCCTACTAGTCCATCAGAGTCAGTGTCTGGAATTTTTCATGAGATGGTTCCCTTGGCCACTTAAACAGCATTTCATTGGTTTGGGGTGAAATTTTAGGCTAAATTGGTGTTTTTCACATTTTGTTTGTCACATCTCCATCAATACCGTTGTCATAAGCTTGGACAATCAGCCCAATGTGATAATTTTTTGTAATGCAATTTTGGAGGACATCTTTGTTGATAATTTAAAATAATTAACATGTGGATATGGTGCCTATTCTTCTCATTACAGCCACATTTAACTTTGTGAATCCCAAATTTGCCATGACCTTACAAAATTGAGTCTGGCTCTTTGTAAAACCAATGGATCTTCTTCAAACTTTCACTATCTTTAGCTGAGCAGTTGAGACAAACATTTGGGAAATTACAACAAGCATTCTACAATGTATGTCATTTTTAAGAAATGTGCGTTTTTAAGTGTGAGCAGTTTAGGATTGAGATCAAGGGACAAAAGGCAAAAAACTAATTTGCCATTAAAAATTTAATCTAGAAAGCCCCGTGGCGGGTGTGCGCACATCAGAAAATTTTCAACACAGTTCTATGTGACTCACTTACCTGCTGACAACGCAGGCTCCCCCAATACGCGACCAGCCAATGTTGTAAATGCCAATGTTAAGGAGTTAGTCAATGGTACTGCCAGTGACACATCTGAAAGAAAAGCAAGGTTCATCCTTAAATATTAGGCCCTAAACTAGTGCAAAAGAGACAATAGGCAAACAAAAAAGTTACGCTCAGTTTTTCATTTTAAAATTTAAATATAATATCAAGACTTAATCCTCTGTCATCAATCCTTAAATCAACACTGATAAAGACAAATTCAGTTTCTCATGCATTGTTTGCATGATACATACCAGCAGTTGCAAGTGTCAAATAAAATATCACAGATCCAGACTGATTGACCAGGAAGGGGACCAGGTACTGAAAAAAATAATTGTTAAGAATAGTTAGAATACCTGCAGTAAAAGCATTACCAAGAATTCAACTGACTCAATAAGTCAATTTTAAATTAAGTTGCATAATAGTAGTTATACCATGCGCATATGTGGTATTATAAAACAGAGATATATACAGCCCGAGGTGGTAAATATAACTCGATGGCACAAGTCAATATTAAATTTAATTTCTTAAATATATACTTATAGTATGATGCAAATTAATGCCTGAAAGCCTTTTTACTTAGTAACTAATTCATGATTGACCCAATTTGCAATGACAATATCGATTTATTGATTGACTTTTATTTTACAGTGACAATATAATTTATTGAAGCAAACAAGTGCTGTCATATCATTGTGACAATGTGACATACTTTCCAACTTGTAGCCAAGTAAATGATTTCTGCAAACAGCTGATGTATGGCATTGCCTTTCTTGATCTTCTCAATTCCCTCTCCTCCTTTCTTGATCAGTGGATTGGTGCAACCCCAAAGCAGGGAGACCAAAACCAGCCACACAGCATCTCCTGTAAAAATAAAATTTCCAGGTCAGGCCTAATAACCATAATATTGTAAAAATGGCAACCTAAATATAGTTAGAAATTAAACTTAATAATTTAGTATAAGGCCTAACAGTGGCAGACACAGGGCTGGTCCAGGCCAGGCCCAATTAATTAAAATTGTGACAAATTAGTCAATGGCAGATCCTGATAATTATGGTGATCTGGGGGGGGAGGCAATTTTTGGCAGCAGGCCCGGGTCACATATATTTCGCTATTTTTCATCTGGGTGTTCAGGGGGGGTCGTCCGGACCGTCTACTAATTAGGAAACTAAGGGGGCGACCATTCAATAATTGGGGAGGGGGGGGGGCGGGCTTGAAGTTTTCTTCAAGGCTGGGCATGCTATGCCCATGCTCGGCATTCTCCCCCAGCAGGAGAAATTATTTATTTCAAGACTGCCCCTAGAGAATTTATTAATTTCAACAAAACTGCACAAGAAAATATTAATATTTATTTGAAGCCACTTCAAGCCCCCCCCCCCTCCTGGACATTAAATGCCCCCCCCCCTAATCAGTAGACTAATTAATGTGCCCAGTTAATTTGATTAAAACTAAAATTTGTAATTTTTCTGGGCTTTAGCTGGTCAAATCAGGGAGAATAACATGCATTACCAATTAGCATGATTGGCTAATTTTATCAAAAGTTTTAGCCAGTTTGGGTAAAACTTGGGACAAAACAATAGTATTTTCATTTAGCAAATTTGCATTCAATTAACAATTTCATTCTGTATAATTGTTTATATTTTACACGAATGACCAATAAAGAAGTCTTAGTCTTAGCATTTGCTAACTGGCGAATCAAGTTCTCCCAGCAGGTTGCAGGCGAATGGCCAGGTAAAGCCCAGAAAATAAACAGGCAAAACACACCTGTTGTTGAAAACATAATTTTGAAGATGGAATACACAGTGAACAGGTGAATTTCACTGTCACTAATACAATGTTTTCGGGCGAATCCCACTGTGTCATAAGTTCATTGGTGGTCCAAAAGTTTCAGGACTTCACACTGCATGAACTAGACCAGCTTAATGCACTCTCTTGCAGTCACAGAATGTTAATTTTTCCTAATCTTTTATGACTTCCACAGCTATGCATCTTCTCCCACCAAATTCTTCCTCCATGTGTTCCTAGTTCGTTGATAATCCGCGTGGTGGTGTCATCTGGACATACGTGCACGCCCTCTTTTGATCATCTTGAAAACCACGTGCGATAATTGCTAATTGGTTTTTCTCGCACTAATTGGTCAGTTTCTTCTCAGAAACCGAGCGAGAACTTTCTCCTTATCTCAAAGATATCAATCGCTATCACAAAATGCAACTGTAGTCCCTTTCCCGTAATTGTGTTAGAGGCTAAATTATGCTAATATATGTGTAACATGTGAATGACCTCTTTATGCAAATTAAGTGTCGACGGCTATTTTTATCTCTTTGTCGGGTGGATGTGTTTTAGAAATGGAGGCGCAAGCGGTTTGCGAGATGAACCAAGTGCAAGAAGACCCTGTTTTAAGTCCACAGTCGTTGCAAAATGCACAGCTGCACGGAGTCGTCAAAATGACGACGAATATGAAAGGTAAGAGGCTGGATACAAGACGTAGAGCACTTGGCAAAGTCGGATGATCAGCTGTTAGGCTTGCAAACATGGAGGAAGGAAAATGGCGCTAAACGACTCTGGCCATGTGTATTGCAGAATTCCGTTTACTGACGCTTTTATGGGTGATAGCGAGATTTAACAACATGTGTAATCGGTGCTAGATATACCAAGGAAGAAGTTTGAGTGGTTGTTTCGGGTGTTTGACTTGAATCCATAATGCAAACACCGGCGAGACATGTTGTTGTCATGTTGTGTACTTCATTTTGTGACGAAACATTCAACAGTGCAATCGACACACCCCCTGGACTGACTGGCAGGGTAGCTGCGTTGGTCTGCTGGCATGTGGTTTTACCACTGAGACAGAAATGTTGATCCCAGGAAAGATCTAAACTTGACATTGCCTTTGTTTTGTCGTTTATGCATAGCATAGGCCTTATGATTGATATTAATTAATGTGATATGATATCAAATCATTGATCCATGAAATTGAATCAATGAATGGTGATATTCAATTGTATGCCCTTTATCGTGTCATTGATGCATTCCCTAAATTATGAGTGGTTATAGGCATTTTATCTCATTCCGCAGATGTCAGTCAGTGTGTGTCTTTAATTGGCAATTTCACATTATTTTAATATATTAATTAATTGCACCCAGTCGGCCTAATTGGTTGCTTCAGTATAGTCCCCCCCCCCCACTGCAGGATAACATTAATTTAGACCTGTTACAAACAATCTTTTATGGAGATCATGGGATAGATGGCAATTTGATAAGTAATTTCTTTGAAAATTTAAAACGACGGTATGATGTCGCTCCAATAATGAACAATAATATCAGGAGTGGATCCAGGAAGGCACCCAAGTACAAAACGAAGGATTTATCTGATGAAATGGGAGGGTGTGTGCACTGCCCCCCCCCCCTTAATCCGCCTCAGAATATCTCAATTTCAGCTTAAGTTTAGAAACAAATTTTTTGAATTGATATGCTTGAATTTCATGTAATATAGATTTTATACCCAAAATTAAGTTTGTAGCACATGCAAATCCTTCACAGGTCTTCCTTGCATCTGGACTGACAAGGCAGTGGAACTTGATGAAGCCTTGTGCAAGGACACTGACAGCTGACTTTTAAGTGACACACCACATGGCCTCATGATCCTGTGGTCTGAAACTCCCTATATCTCCCATTCTTGGGAATTTATTATGTACCGAAGAACATGAGTCATAGTCAACAGTACTGTCAAGTTGTCAACTGTCAAAAATACTGTCAGCTGCACCACCAAGTTCTATCTTGTATCTACTGTCTACAGCGCTGTAAAGGAACTCAAGGTTTTTGAAACTTCAGGAAAAAATTTTCGTTGCGGAACCCTATTGCCATTTAAACTTTACGTTTTTGAAGTAAATCACTACGTTTATATTGCAAAAACAATTATTATATTTTTGCAAAGTAGCGAAAAGACATCGTACTGTGCAAGACATCTCACTGTGCATTGATGTGCATAGTCCCAACTGACTGTGTCCGATAGACTACAAGTCTACAAAAGAAACAATTTAGTCTTCAGATTTATAGCTTGTGCAAGGAAAAATTGAAATGGCTGTAAAATAAAGTACAACGATTTTTCATCTGTAAATGCACGGACATATATGTCTGTGTGGTGTATATTTTGCAAACACATGTTATGCAATGTTCAATAAGGTTTATTGATGGGATGAGTTGAATGCATTTTCAACAGCTGCATATATGACGGCTAGTTGGATGTGAGGATGAATGAAATTAGTTGAAATGAAATGCTTGATTTGTGTTTGTTTATGTGCAAACTCAGTGTCTTTTTACTAACATTGTGTGATTTATTATAATGACATTGTATGGCTAAGACAATATTGCTCTGTATGTTTTTCAATTTCACTTAGATAATTTACATAGATAAGTTAGATTTACTTAGATTTAAGTTTTCAGTTTCAGTTATTCCCACCCTGCTGTATTTGATATGATGCAGCGAAAGTGCCTCCATGTTTGCAAGCTTGTTGATCCTTGATTTTCCAGTTCTTTTTTTTCCTGCAGTTCAAATAAAACGTCTATTCAGGTATACTAATGTTGACAGAAAGCATCTAACAGATTTGCAAATTGCGAAATTTTGTTTCTGCCTGCTTTGGTGAATGTTTTAGTAATATGTTGCATTTCTAAATCATATCTATGGAGATTGTGAATAAACTATTATATATATACTCAATACGTTATGTTACTGATTTGATAGTGATATTACAGCAATGTGTGTGATTGTTTATTTTTATGGTTAGATACATAATGCACAATGAATACATGGTACATTTAGTTATGACTTGTAACAATACAATTTAGCAATACAGGTTTCAGGGTAGTACTGTATCAAGTTTCAGTACTTCGGGCTGGGTGCCAAGTCTTAATGTTGCAGATGTATACATACCCTGAGTATTATGAGTATATATGATAATATAATGAAGTTATATTGCTAATTCATACCTATACAATATCTGATTTGCTGGGAGGCAGACTAGCAGGGTAGAGTGTGAGTAAACATGATGATTGTGGGATATTTGTGTTTGGGATATTGCTTATCAATGGATAGATACAATTTGTTGAATTTGTGGCCTGTGGTAGATGTTTGGATGCCTGGAAAATGCACTTAGGGATGGGAAATGATGATGTAAACATTGAGCCCAGTTGGTTCGGCTGCTTCTGCGTAAGAAACTGAATATTAGGGGAGAAAAGTTTCAGCAGTTGAGAGATGGGGAGTTGCCGAGTTAGATGCACATTACAGCAGTTGTTACTTTCATTCAGGTTGTTTATCTTTATGAAGATTCACTGAGATTGATTTGTGCAAAATAGAGCTGCTAATATCTCAACTTTACAGGGTCTAGTTTCTACTTTAGAGGCTCGTATGATAAGTTTCACTTTTCATGAATTTGTGGCAGCGTACAATATAGCTTCAATTGAGTGTAGTGGCATCAACACTGTAGCAAACGCAAGAGATTTTGTAACTCTCTGAGCGGAGTCTGATCCCTGAATAATAATTTTATCAATCGGTCTATCATGGGTGTTCTCCATTATCGTTCAATTGAGGTATTTGTATTATAATTGTGTAAAATAAGAAATTGGATCTTTGGACAAGATGCTGTTTACCTTCAATTCCGTTCTCTGTTTCTGTCTTGTCACTCTTGTATATTAAGTCTTGTCGGCTGATTGCAATATCAGCCTGGTGTCTGCCTGTCTGGAGATCAGAAGTCTTGAGCCACATCAGAGCCACACCAGAAAAATCCTTGGAAAGTCCCAATGTTCTTGTAACTGAACATAGAAAACTTTCGATCTCCTATTAGTAGTGCATTAAATACTGGCAGCTAATAAGTGTGTGGTGTGTTTATTGAATGCCAATGAATGGTGAAAGTGTGTCATGTTGACATGAGCATTTGTGTGGCACTGGGTCAGTGGAGTGAGAAGCCAATGACCATGTGGGTCAGTTGGCCAGGAGTGCCAGCAACACCTGTACAGCAAAAATATACCAGCACCACCACTATCAGGCATGTAGAGCAGAGCACTGCAATACTAACCTACTAATGGCTACTATGCTCCTGTGCTACTAGCTCCTGTATTCTGTGTTTCTAGGATAGGTGCCCTACTGAGCCACAGACCCACCTGTCAGGCTTTTGTTGTCCTCACTCAGTGGGTCTGCAGGTCACCAGGTCATTAGTGTCACTCAGTGTATGTTTGGGTGTGAGCAGTGGTGAGCGGTGTGTTTGTTATGATCTGCTCAATGAATGAATGAGTACACAGCTCAGCAAATGAAGCTGTTGAGGAACTCCATGTGTAAATCATCTATTGAACAACCAGCTTGATCAATACCAAGTGCAATCTGGTGGGGTGAATCTAGATTCTATTTTCATATTTAAGAGCTCTATAATTAATTTGAACTTTCAAGGAATTATCAATTAATTTAGAATTTTGGTGTAGTTTCAATGTGAATTTCTATGTCAATTTGAATGTCAATGTTAATTTACAATTTCTATGATATTGCGTATTTGTGAGTTATATTCATTTTCAGTTATTTTAGTCCATAGGAACATATATAAGGAATCCTTGTCAGTCTGTGGGTCTCTGCATCATGTCATCAACCATTGCGTGGATGACATTATGTTTGATTTGGACCAGTCAAATAGATATTTTATTTCGAGATTTCTGATAGATTGTACTGAAGCATTAGATCAGGATTTGATCATCTTTTTACCATGTGAAACTTGTTGCAACTTATAAGTCCTGATTGCAAGAAGTAACATGACAGTTTTAATGTGTATCATGTAAGGTGTTATAAAGTTTCACTCTTACAAGTACCAAATTAGTAACCCAAACAATAACCCGATCAGTAGAAACTTATACTCTTTTAATTTTTTTTAAGTGTTACCTCATGGACTTACTTCTTGTACCATCAGACCATCAGTGAGTTTCCAAATGGTGATGATATGGTGATGGGGCTGGACGTTATAATAATTTTTCACAACTTTGAGAGAGACCTTGACGTTTTCTAGTGGAAGCTGAAGTTCACTCTGAACACCATTGAGGATTTTTACTCAAAATGAAAGCTTGGCACATTCAGCTGATGTCCATCCGATCTCAATCCACATGTGGAATCTTTCAACCTTGTAGTGATGTTTGCATCTCTGCTTACTCTTAATTTTTAGTTTGGAAATAACTTAGTGTAAATCTGTTGATATTAAAAATATGGATATGTATACTTCAGTTGTACTATGAATTTCTAATGTGTAGCCATATTTTGTGCATTTGATGTATGCAATACATAGTTCTCAAAACTTATGTCCGTTTACAATTATACATATTCTGTACAATGTTATTTATATATGGTATAGTTATTTGAACAGCTTTACCAAAAGAAATAATTGATTTGATAAATTACTGTTTCACTGTGGAGTTGTGGTGCAGTTTTGTGGGATATATCATCTGTTTCTGTATGGCCTGAGTGATTAAAATATCAGATGTTCAAATGTAAATAATTGGGAGACAGTGGAGCCATAAACTACAATAATGACTTGGAAAATTAGTTTTTACTCTAAATGTAAAACATTTTGCATATATATTGCCTGTTTTCATGAAAAAATTTTCAGCATTTAGTGGAATTTATCAAGTGAATGCTAAGGCCAACAGTCCAACACTCCAGTAGGCAAAAGATAATATTGTGTGATAGTGCAGTGCAATACACATATCATATGTTTCATATACTGTTTGTAGAGAGAGCATACATTATGTGTGTTTGACTGAATGCCCCGTAAACTTTTTAATGGCGTTATTTACTGGGCAAACTTCAAATTTTGTCATTACTATAATATGTAAGGTAATTGGTGCATGGAAATACAAGTGTTGTTTGTGCAAAATTAGTGTGAGTAAAGAAGGAAAAAACTTCGCAGATGGGTCTAATTTCAACTTCAAACGTAATGGCAGGAATTTTTAGAATTTAGACAGATGTATTATGGAGAGAAAACATAGCAGTAATTGTGTAGGAAAAAACGACTGAGTTATATTTATGCAAAGTGTGGAGTGCCCCTAGGAACCCTAACCCACATTGGAATGAATACTTTTAAAGTCGGTCCAATTAAATTGGCAAATGATGTCAATTTGGCGATTTGATGGTTGTATAATTTTCTGGGAATATGCTGATCCTAAGTGGATCCAATGTGATGGCATCTGTATTACCCTGCATCTGCAGCATATGTAATTGTTTGCTATTATGGGTCATTATGGGTTATCATGGGGGATCCAGGGGGGGGGGGGTAGAGGGGGGTTGCTTGGACACCCCCCTACCCCCCCCCCCATATTCTGAAATTATGATCATTGTCACGTGATCTCTTTTACCCCTATTGTTTTATTCCACGCCATAACCACATTTTCATGCACTCTTCCTAATCATTAAATGGATGGCATTCTTGGCAAAGTTCACTGAATTGTGTAAAATTAAGTCCAACTAATATACTGCTAGTATTGTTTGAAAGAGAGTTAAATTGTAAAAATCTGTTACTTTTTATTCAGACATCAGGCTAGAATTTTCCTTTATTTGCACCGAATGAGTTACAGTTTTGGCTGTTATATTTTCCATCATGGTAACATTACCACAAGCTACCACAGCATATATTCTAACAAGAAGAATTACTGAATTTAGTGAACAGTAAACAGAATAGTGCAGGATGCATCCTCTTCACTTATCAATTTAAAGTGATAAATTGCTTGCAAACAATCTTGTTGATATGATAATGGTATTAAGATAAGGTATTGTTAGTTTGCTGATAAGAAACTTAGTGTGGATTATTTTTGCCCTCTATTGTGTATTGTAGTGTGCTGCTGTTTCATTATAGTACTTGGGGATAAAAAAATTCAGTCCTCTGTGATAAAGCTTGGAGATTGTGTAGGATCTTTTGAGCAGCAAGTCTTTTGAAAAGTTCTCAATCTAAAGCAGTGCTATGTGTAGATTGTAGAGGGGGTGGTAGCTAGAGTTTGCCTCTCCGGTTTGCCAACTTTCTGTGACCAAAACTTTCTGTCACTTACCCCAGGCGAAATGTGAGGACCAAGTTGCAGGGCTCTCCACAATGCAGATTTGCTTGGCTGCACCATGCGCTGGAATGCGTTCCATTGGAATGCTAGCTGGTGGTGTGCTCTGCAGACGATCATTTCTCCCACCAAAAAAAGTAAAGAAAAAAAAGTAAATTTCAAGACTGCTCCAAGTTTATTGATTTATGCAACATATACAGTTAGACACTTGAAATGCATTTCTGCCTTCATTTTCTTTCAACTTTTAAAAGATAGATTTACTTCAGCTTAGCTACTTTCAGGGCCTTGAGGAAACCCCATTTCTGAGCTTGTCATCATTCATGAAAATGTCCCCCCAAGCCCACCATGTGACTTTCTCAATAACAAGTACTATTCTTTGGAAATTTACCTACAATATAGAATAGATGCATGTAACTACGCAGAAGTGCTGAGCATCCTATATATCTCAAGGTGTCTTTTAAATATATATATTTTTTTTTTATTTTGAGCTACAGTGAAGCATGTTTAATAATCTTGTAAGTGGCATTAAAGGCCAAAAAGATAAAGTTTAAAAAGTGTTCGTAAAAATAAAAGTATACACGCTTGGTTGGTGATATAGTAGAGCATTTATAAAGTAAGAAGCTGCAGAATTCTGAATGAATAAAGCAGTGTCATAACCAAACATAACTCGTGTTTACTTTGGCATTCTTCTATTATTGCAGCCTTCCTATAGTATTTCTAAAGAGCAAGTTAGATAAGAATAAATAAAGAAATAGAAAAGTCTGTAGGCCCTTACTAGACTTGCTAGATTTATAAATGACAACCACTTCTTCTGGTCACATTCCGTTTGGCATAGACTCTGTAGAATTGGGTTCTGGGGCCTTGTGTTTACATTGTGGGTATTAACCCCACAGTTGTGCAACTTTCAAAGAAAAATACCGAGAATGCTTAGCTGGTATTGAGCATTTCAAAAGATATTCATTGAAATATTATTTGTGTTTACAAAATGTGTTTGTTCAAATTGCAGGATATATCTCTCGTTAAGATTTTAGTGCTTCAATCCAGTGTAGGTCTTGTAGCTTTCATCTGCATAATGGTTCTTGTCTGCAATACATTTTGAGGACATGATTATTATTTGAGCATTGTTGAAGGGCATTTGAATCAAGTTGGATTCTGTACTTGTCAGAGCATGGCCACGTGACCTGCAGGTCATGTAACAGGTGCCAAGAAGTCACAAGTCAGGGAGGGCATTGGCATATCTGGTTGGGGGCGTGTCCCAGAAATATTCCATTCAGACATAAAGTCATTTTGTTGTCCATGACAGTGAACTATTTGAGTTATAAATAGCTCGTGTGATTACCAGGAACATTTTTTCCAAATGCAGTTTATGTGATAACCCTTGCATGGCTGAGGGCGCTTTAAAATATAAACCCATATTTATCATTTCAAATTTTGTCGCATTATATATTTTTTTTGCATGGTTGGATCAGCTAGCTGGACGAATTTGGTGTAATAGATCAAAGAGTAACTCATGTGGGGCCACGTCCATGTAATGCTGAAGAATGGAGACTGATGCATATCATGTAGACACAGCTACCACCTCTACTCTGTAATTTCGAAGTACCATGCATGGTAGTTTCTTATTTTATGGTTTCCACTACTGAGTTCTCAGGCTGCAGGACACTACCCTGTGACCTTGGGAGTCCAGGCCCAGGCCATTTCACATTCTCCTCAAACCTAATTCAAGCCATGTGTCCATTTCAAAGTAACAATTTTACGAGACAAGGGGCATGTTGGACGATTTTACTCAGGGGGTGGATTTCTTGATCATTTCAACACATCCAAATGCAAATCGGAATTTCTAAAATAGGGTCCCATTTCTCAATTTTGGACGAAGTTATGCTTAATCTTCTCTGACGTCTATACCATGTTTGCATGAATTGTTAAATTAAGGCCAAGTATTCAATCCTCATTATCACTGATAAATGTATAAGTTATGCTGCAATGGTTTGTCAATAAATTTAACAACAGGAGTATGAGGTTGCACAGCTTGTTTCACTTTCTCTTTCTTATTAAAAGGTCACTTAGGTCAGTGACCTTAACGATCTTTATATTATGGCTGACTGCTGCTGGTGTACTCTATGATAGTGGTTTTTCGAGTCAAACTCAATATTTTGCAAGCTTCAATTCTTCGAAGTTGTATTTTCTTTCCTATTTTTTAATGGAGATGTGTACACATCTCCATTTATGCAGTCACAATGACAAAATGAACAATTTTGGCGGGAAATTTGAAATTTGAGCATTTTCAGAATGTCTTTTGGGCCTTGTCTTGGCTATTTTGTTTGGAGATGTTTGGGTCAAGAGATGTGGATAACTTGACTATAGAGCATGCATCTGGCATAGGAATGAATACCAGGCATGTTGTAATTATGACGTGTTTTCCTTTTATATCTTGCTTGGATCCGCTGGGGCGGCTGCACACATTGTTTTATGGCCACTGTGCCTAAACCATTGCACTTGTATACATGATATTTGGCACATGAATGGGTCTTACAGAGTATATGTGCATCTTGTTGTTCATATTTCAGCAATTGGTAGAGTTTTTATAAAATATTGAAAATTAAAAATAAAATAAAAATTTTGGTTTCCAAAGCAAAACTCTGAAACAGTTTTACCTGTGGGCATGAAATTCTACCATCATATGCATTAAATACCCTTAATGTTCCTTTTGAGGGGCCAAATTTATGCTCTTACAAAAATTAATAACGGTGAATTCAGCGAAAATTGTGAAAAAATGTTATTTTTTCAATGCTCCATGATTCTGTGAATTCTGGAGTTGCATTGCGGAAAATATGCATTTAGATGTCTATATTATATCTCTAAATGACTAAATGCATTTGGAGGGCCAATCTTGTGAAATTTTTATAAAAACGAAAAAAGTGAGAAAAAATTAGGATTACTGATATTTTTCTCACATTTTGGTTTCTCACAAATTAATGGTAAACAATGAATTGGTAAACTTCAACAAATATTTACTTAATCATATTAGGAAGTTTTCTTGTAGCCCTATATCTATATAGTTTAGTGTAAAATTTTGTGTTGGAGCTCCCGTTTTGTCAGAGCCCATTGGATTTTGATGGTTGCCAGTAACTGTTGTATCCAGTGTTTCATATTGAGATAACTCCAAGAAACTGGCCTGCCTTGGGTAGGCCTCCTGGGCTAAAGCAGTCAGTTCTGGCTAATACTGAGACAACTAATTCTATTAGTGGATTAGACTAGGCCTACGATTCCCAGTCTTCTCATCTAATTTTCATATTATAATCACCAAAATGAATGTACAGCTACTTCCACTAAAACGATGTTGAGCTACCTGGCAGATCATACCTGTTTCCATGCATCATTTTAAAGCTCTTTCAAAGTTCATTAATGAAAATGAATTCTTTTTTCCAAATCACCTATGCCACATTTTGCTGTTTGAAATGGATTATTTTTAAAATCCTGAAATTTAGCACACAATTTAAACAACACCTGGTTCTGGCATCTCTGGGAAAGTCTTTTTCAGGGGATATGACGTAAGACTCTACACCATCTCCATTTTGAACCCCTGGGTTCTTGTTTTTTTTTTAGGGGAGGGGCAGGGGGGGGGGATGCCGGTTGGTTTCAAAAGTGACAAAATATGGATCCCATACTAATAGCATACTTCCATGTTGACTTGGTTGGAATTGTAAAATTGTTTCAAACAAGTTGTCTGACTTGATCCAAGTATACCTACTCACCAAGTCATACCTCCATTCATATTCAGAAAGGATTCATGAAAGTAACCTTTCTTCATTAGCCATTAGTGACATGTATACATCTTTAGAATATGATACTAGTACTATGATACTGCATATATTCACAGCATAGAAGTTGACTGCTGCTTTGCTTTATGACTATTTCTGATGATTTGCCAGCTGGTGTGTGGACCTGAGGAGTGTGTACAGCTTCAATGTACTCTGCTATTATGTAGATAGGCCCACAGCTGTGTTTACTGTTACTAAAATGCTAAAACAAATTTTGTGTATTGAGTTATTGCCATTAGACGATCAGTGATTGACTTTACTTGATAACTTGGCAGTGGTTGTAATATCAGTCAAGATCAATGGGCTGTCTATGCTCAGCATTTAACTGCTCAGAACTCCAAAGCATTGAATCATTGTGACATAAAACTAGCATTACCATTTTATAAACAGTGTGTGGTTGGATTTCAATCTTTAGCATCAATCATTTTGGTTGCTCTAATAAGCCTCCTAATGTCTTAATCAAACCCTGAAAAGTTAGATTCACTTGAGGAATTTCTACTGCATCAAAAAAGTTCTAAATATTGGTTGTTGTGGCCTGGTGGCGACCTCTGTGGGTGGTGACATGTTCCAGAAGTGCAGTTCTGCAGGAGGCATGCTGTGTTGTTGTTAACTAACCGGGCTACCTGGCTACTGTGTTAATATGTCAGTGGAACAAGGCTACTTTGCCATGAAACCAAGATATTTCCTGGATGTCAGAGAAGTAGGGAAATTCCCTACAGTCTGGTCAACAAAATGGAGCACTGGGCCAGTGAACTGATTGTCAAAACATCCTCTATGTTTACACTCTGTGAATGCTACCATTGTACACTCAAAATATTATTAAGACACCTTTTTTTTTGCCCTGATAAATGGTTGTTTGTGTAAAATTGTGTGGGATCGTGTCTGTTGTAAACAATTTGTGAAAACGTGTTTGTTTTTTCAAACTTTTTTATCTTGAGGCTGAACAAAATAGATTGAGCAACAACCGAAAGACGTAGTTTGTCTTTTTTGGAATGTTTTCCTTAATAAAAGGCAAAAGAATGTGCTGTTATGTGTGGATCGTTTAACCTGTGGCTGTTATGAAAAAAATGTATGGATAAGCATCCTATTTTTAGCCAGCGAAACTAACGTTTCGCTGGCTGTTAGGATCAGTGTGTTAAACGGAAAAATTGGCGGAAATGACGGATCTCGGATCGACGATCGCACATCTATAGGCCTATTGATCCAAAACTTAACAATGCAATCACGAAATTGAACAGGGACGGACTGGCGGAACTACACTGACAGACAGCATCACTCCGCCGCTACAAGTACCTGCTGGAATGCTGTAGTATTTGCCACCCGTTTACTTAAAAACACGTCGTCTGCAAGGGAAATTCAGATGAATTTCCGACATAATCGGAAATTCCTCACATTTTCACGGATCGCAAAATCGGGACAGAAGCGGACCCACCACGAAATAGCGGATCGCAAAATCGGGAATGAAATGCGGATTTCGGATCTCGGCAATGAAAAATTGTGTTGCAGCTGTCAGAAAGAACCAGACAATGCAGACACGGTTCCAACAGATCCAGGAAAACTACATTCATGTATGAAAGCCGTGGATGCTGTGTTAGTCTAGGAAAATACAGCATTTTTAGGCCTGCTTCTGTTAGTCCTTAAACTCCTCTAATATCGCCCACACGAACGATCGTCCATGCGTGTCAAGAAGACAATTGACACTTACATTTTCAAGGTAATTGACAGATTCTGTCAGAGAGGAGCAGTGTTCAAAGCAGTCTTCATATTGGCAGTTGCTTATTGTCACCTTCAGTTTACCAAATTGCCATTGTGGAACATCACATGGCCTTTGATTCAATTTGGGGGTCCCTTCAATTTGACAGGTGTCAAGGCTGATTGCACTTTGCAGGGATACTGCACAGGCATCTATCCTGACACTTATGATTATAGGCCTGTACTTATTTAAATACAAAGCTTATGCTTGGATGCAGTGACAGCTGCATGTGATAAATTCTCTTCTCTCAAAAAGTTAAGTAAAAATGGAGAGCCAATGGATGAATTTAGGCAGTGATGGAAATCTGGTGAATTTCATATATTAGGCCTATTCATATAATAATGACCAAAAAAACATGACTATGCTTAATAATTGATAATGATGTGGTATCACCTAAGCTCATAAATATCAATCATAAGACACTGCTAGCAGAACATTGGCCTAGTACCAGTGAAGGAGGGAGATATATAATAATGGTAGTTCAAACATAACAAGAAGCACAAGATAGGCCTATCAACTAGGGGAAAAAAGTAGAACAAAATTTTACCTTTTTCCTTGAGCCTCTCAAATGCATGTCTTGGAGTACACTGACTTGATGCTCACTTTGGCTAGTCTTTATACTGTCAACTGAGCAATCACACAGTTCAAGGTTGGCAGCCAGAGTATCTTTTTATTGCAATTAACCATTGAGCTTGTGTCAAATGTGTCAACTGAATGCAATTAACCTGGATTCACTCAAAATGTTCACTTGTGATATTCAATTTGACTGGTGGCAGAACAGTTGCCAATTGATTGCAATTAAACATTAAGCTCTCTGTAGAAAGTGTCCACTGGTTGAAGTGAAGTGTCACAAAATGTTCACTTGTGTGATATCCAATTTAGCTGATGACAGAACAGTTGCAAATGACTTTGAAATACATGTTGCTATAATTTATATTCATTTTGATTCAATTTTTAATTGTCAATCTTCATTTTTAAAGTTCTCAGTAATCCACTGAACACGATAAAATGGTTTTAACTGTATATATGTCGCATTACATGCATTTTCATTTTTATTATGACTATATTGTAAATACTCAAATTTTTTGAGGTCAATAAAATTTTCTATTCTATTCTAATAAATGAAATGTACTAAGAGCAATGTTATTGCTGATAAAAAGTTTCAAAACATAACTCTTAATAGGGATTATTTTTATGATTTTAATTTTCCATTTTGATGATTCATTTGACCAAGTAACTTTTAATGTACAGCTATGCTTCCCTTTTTGATTTGAATTGTATGATGTTTTTGGATTTCTAATATTTTGGTTTCTTTTTAACCTAAAAAATTGCCTCATAAATTGCCCCCCCCCCATGCTTGCTTCTTTTACATCAATGCATTTGTAAGGGTTTCTTTGATTTACAAATAATGTCATAATAATAGGCATTTTAGTAACATATTATAGATCTGCAGTAGCGCTGCACAGTCTACATCACTTGAAATATAATATATATATATATGATTAGTTCCAACTTCAAAGTTTGTAGCAAATTCATATAAAATAATAAGTTGATATTGTCCAATTTCTGCTTGCTACCCCTTAAATACAATTGCACAAAAGCTGGCTTTGAATCCGCGGATTCTTGTAATAATTTATATATCAATAATTTATTTGAATATTATTGAATTTAATTAATGGGTGTATTGAATTGAACTTGTCGCAATAACTTAGGTTTATGCATAGTAATGGAAAATTCAAATGAATTGTGATTAATTGCGCTTTGTGATATGTAATGTCATTTCGATTACTATTGGAGAATCACGGAACTGCTGTAGCGTTGGTGACATTTTGACATAACGATATATGTCCCTTCAAATTGTGACAGTGAAATTACATGAGCCGACCTTTGTATTCTGACAGGCCCTCTGTCCCTCTATTATCATTCAGCTGCCACTCTTCCAAAATTATTGATAAGTTCAAAATAACTCAAGTTGATGTTGTATAGGCCTGTGTATGGAATTAGTGATTTAGTTGGATGATAATTTATGTGAAATTGTTATATTTTGACCAAATTTCTGTCACTTTCATCGCCAGAGCAGCAGATATAGCCAATCAAATGTGAACGTTTGCAGGACTACAATGTAAAAGTGACATATTAAATGCTAAAACAACTTATGTTGAGGAAAGTTAAAATTTCTCAAATTGTTTCAAACAGCTGATGCCTGATATATATATGATGCCAAGTTAGGATTCCATTTTGAAACACACTCAGAATATATTAAAATTTTAAAACTATTTTTATCTTGTGATTAAATGATGAGCATGAAATGTTGAGTATTATTTGTTTGGATAGTTTGAGAAGTCAAAAGAGCCTTGCCAGTCCTCGCTAAACTTAGGGAGAGTGACACTTGATTTCTCTGAGCAAATAGTGTGTGTGTTCAGGATTAGGACTTTCTGTTGGTTTAAAGGGAAAACTTTGCCCTGGCTCAGGCTGCCTGGATCATGATTTATGACATATCACTTGCCCAAATGGTCTACAGTCTATGTCACTCTCATAACTCTTTCTTGTTTGAAGTCACACAAAAAACTTCATGTGTATTGCAGAGTAACTACAGTTAAAATGAGCTGAGAATAATCTGATAAAGTTTTGAAATATGTCTGTGTTTATGTAGAATTTTATAAAGTTGTGTTAGTTCTATCATCTATGTTGGTATCATGTGTCCCTCAGTGGCGGTACTTATGTTTTCAATTCACCCCTAGAGAGGGGCAATGGTTTGTCAAAGAGGGATGCACTTTTTATTTTATCATTTGCATGATATTGTTGTGTTTCAACTATCAGCTGTGATATTTATATAGATCTATCCAATGATTCAGTGCATGAACTGTAGATATCTCATGATTGAGTAGATTATAATATGATTAATTTATGGCAGAGAAATTTATCTGTGTTATATATCTAGTTGGCTGTATCAATATATATATACAACCTGTTTAATCTATCTGTACCTAGGCTATCTAATCATTAATCTGAATGTGTTTATCTTGAAATATTCATTCATATATTCCACTCCCTGCACTGTAGTTATATAATCTGAAGTTTAACAAATTTGCTTTTACTGATGTGAAGTTTTAAACTGAAGTAGAGTCATTGGAATTGCATATTGTTGTGTGAAATTCACAAAAGTGTTTAGTTACATGAAATTTGATTAAAATGTAGCCATATTTGCTTATTTATAGGAGTCATTCACATGGCATCAGCATGCAAGTTTTTGGATCCTCTGGTCCGTGTCATGGTACACATATGATAAACTATACAGTGATTATTTGGGCACTGGGTAATCGCCAGAGTCATAAAACTGGTGTATTCTTGCTTACTGTGCTATTTTCAAACAACAAAATAATTTTGTCACAAATTGACTATTTCTGAAATTCATCATTTTCATCGTAGCTTTAAATGTCAACCTCGTGATGAATGTATAAAGTAATTTCATGTAATTTGTGATAAATGTGAGAAATATGCCTGATATCTGCTTGAATTGGCAGAAAGTGGCTCGGATTGTTTTGATATTTCGTTTGAGTTGTGCTTCTGAATCATTAGACTCAGCAAGTTGGATTTCTAAATTTTTACACTGAAGTGCAAACAGCATTTCTCAATACATTTCAGCCAGAAAATGCAGACAGGCCTCACACACATAGTGCAATATTTACTCAGGACAAACCAGTTACTGAGAATGGTTTTCTAACCTTTTTTTCTGGCAATCCAGTGTGACTTCGTTTCAAAACACAACAGAGAATAGCTCTGAAAAAAATGCTCTTCTCAAATGGACAAACCGTATTGCTTTGATTAAATGCAGTATTTGTTGTTGAATGCTGAAAAAAATTATTTGATTGATTTATTCTAATAGTATCAATTTATACATGACAGTTGTCATGATTTATATAAGTACCAAATCTGCCATGTCCTTCTGGAATGGATCAATTATCAGCTGATTGTGTATTGCATGTATCATATGAAAAGTACTGCAGGCTGGTCTCTTATCTTTTCATGGAACTGGCATTACACTCCACATTCTGCATGATGTGTATTGAAATGTGTATTCACTTTTTAGACTTCTAGATTAATAAGTATCTAGTTTGAAGTATAGTTGCACTTGTCAACGCAGTCAAGAGATTTTTGATTGAAATGTAACAGCTGGTATTTTACACCATGCTTGATCAAATGTTGATAAAAGATATGATTAAGATAGTACTGTTGAATATCAGGAATGTACATTCTAAATGCCCTGGCCCCTGGAAGAATATGAAAGCCAATATCCAATAATCTGCCTTTTTTTTGTCACATGCATTTATTAAGATATTTGATGATCACAAAATGCACACACTGGCACAAAATGTATATTATATTGTATTTCATTTTTCTTTGGGAGTATATTCTGATTTTCCTGTGGGGGGAGGGTTGGTCTAGTGGTAGTGTGCTTGGCTTTCAATTGCTAGGTCCAGGGTTCGGATCCAGCTGTTGCCGGATCACTTGTGCCTATATTGGACTGCTGTTTCAGTCATCCTTCAATCATTGCCAATGAGGCGAAGGATGATTGAAGCTACCGTCAACATACGCCCGGGTGATCTGGCAAGAGCTGGATTCGAACTTGAAATTGCTGTGTCCTGCTGTCACCAAGGTCACACTTACAGGACATAAAGCCCCAATCATCCAGCCATCCATCCATCTGATTTTCCTGTCTCTGACACCAGGTTGACACTGTTTCGCTTAATCGCATTCATCTGAAATGCTGGTACTTCTCTCAGTTCTTTCTCTGGTCATTAATCAGCTAGAACTTGGGTTTCCCTGGAATAGGAAACACAATAGTTTGGCAATACCAAATGCATATATTTCAAACTGCTCTTTAGAGTTTTCAGGGACTAGTGCTATAGTTGTCATCAGTTGCATATATTGCAAGTTTTAAGAAGTAAGAGAAGACACTTGGCCTGAGAAATGAACAGTTTCTGTAGAAGTTGGGAAATTTTATGCCAGTTTTATCACTGTAGAGTTTGGTGGTTGGGCAATAGATTCTCATAAAAGCATTTATAAGCAGCTTGGCTCAGCCTGGGTGAACTCTAGTGAATGCTTGAACATGAGAAGAAAAAGGCTGAAAAAATTACATGCATTCAGTAGCAAAGAATTAAAAAAGTGTCAAAGTGAAAGAAAATTGTAGAAATGCAATAAAACTTATAAAAGTGTGAATATATGTAAGAAAACTGTAGAAATGCTACAGGAAAATGATGATGATTCAAAGGTAGCTGAATAGAAATGTTGAAGTGCATCAGTGATCACACAAGAGAATATCAGAATAGTTGATACCACTGAGAAACAGAATAGAAAGAATACATTTATCATGGCCACTGCGCCCCCTAGTGTAGATGGACAAAGTCTGTTGTGATCTTGAGCTAATGTGATATTGAGCAGTTGACCTGAGGAGGGTATGTGATGGATGGCCAAGACACGCCCCCTTCCAGGCCCTTTGCATTGTCAACTATTGTATGTCCTATAAGCCCTTACATTTTCAGTTAGTGAAGGGGGTAGGTATTGAGGGGGGTACTAGATATTGAGGGGGTCACTTTAAGGCAATGCTTGAGGACTAGATGTTGGAGGACTTGAGTTGTCACTGGTAGAAGGGTTTGTGAACTTCAAGTTAAGATCTTTCCCTCAACCGTATCTGCTTGAAAACAAACCTGTGCTAAACCAACCTGTGCTACATATATTTGAAAATAGTATTTTCACATGCATATTGCACACGTGTTATCTGTATCTATGATTAGAGTTAAAAAAAGGTATTGACGAAACAAATGCTCTTCAAAATCACTTTGTTCCTAGAGCACTATGTCGAATTTATGATTAAAACCAATTGATTTAAAAGTTGGCAACCTAGTCTTGGTTTATTAAATAAACTGCAGCATGTGATATTTATCATGACATATATATCAAAGACATAATTATGATATTCTAAAAGTCTCAGTTGCATGTGGCCATTCCATAAATACATCTCTACTATTCGACTCAATACCAGTGTACTGTTCATAAATACATATTTTCTATATATAATAGAGACTTGACATGCACCACGTACCTACATGGTTGGACATGTCTTATCATTATAATTTGTCTGACAGATCTGTTTCTGCTTTGATTGATTGGTCATTTTCCTGTGTTGAAAGTACTTCTTAGATTCTATGTGGAGAAGGTTGGATAACATTTGGTGACAACTTCAGCATATTGAAAACGTGGTACACAGTACAAGAATGTCTAATGAGTTAGTTTCCTTCTTTATGGAAGTTTTGGGCAATTTGATCTTTGTTTTTAGCTTGTCTGTTTTCTTTGAAAACGAAGAGCTATTGTCGTCACTCGATCGGCGTCCTCGTCCTCGTTGTCCCGGTTAAAGTTTTTGTAAGTGTCCATTTGTGACCTTAGTTTTCCACTTAGAGTTATGAAATTTGGTACAGGTATGGGGCTATGGGTATGGATCGGGAACATGTCGAGAAATCCAAGATGGCTGCCATTTTATGGCGGCCATTTTGGCAGCCATCTTTCTTCATTCTTGAACTGCCCATTGTGACCTTAATATTTCACTTACAGTTATGAAATTTGGTACAGGTATGGGCCTCTGGGTATGGATCGGGAACATGTCAAGAAATCCAAGATGGCGACCATTTTGTGGCGGCCATTTTGGCAGCCATCTTTCTTCATTCTTGAACTACCCATTGTGACCTTAATATTTCACTTAAAGTTATGAAATTTGGTACAGTTATTGGTCGTTGGGTATGGATCAGGAGCATGTTGAGAAATCCAAGATGGCCACCATTTTGGCAGCCATCTTTCTTCATTTCTTGAACTGCCCATAGTGACCTCAATATTTCGCTTAGAGTTATGAAATTTGGTGCAGGTATTGGTCTGTGGGTATCAATTGGGAACATGTTGAGAAATCCAAGATGGCGGCCATTTTGTGGTGGCCATTTTGGCAGCCATCTTTCTTCATTCTTGAGCTGCCCATTGCGAACTCAATATTTCGCTTAGAGTAATGAAATTTGGTACAGGTATGGGTTTGTGGGTATTGATCGGCCACATGTTGAGAAATCCAAGATGGTGGCCATTTTGTAGCGGCCATTTTTGCAGCCATCTTTCTTCTTGAACTGCCCATTGTAACCTTAAAATATCGCTTCGTGTTATGAAATAACGTATTGGCCTGTGAGTGATTATCTGGCACACATTGATAGATTTCACATTAACAGACGAGCGTTGAAACCGCTTGCGGTTCTGGTTTATTGGGCTTTTACTCTCTGTAATGGTTTTGAAGTGTTTTGCAATTTGCATCCGAAAGAGATCTTTTGAAAGAAGTTGGCTCGACTCACTAACTTTATTAGGTTTTGAAGACTTCTGCTGTGAATTTATTTGACAGGTAAATTTTTAGATGCAGTTCTTGTAGGTTTCATTATGGGTGATATGGGGTATGAAGAACTGTTCTCTGTATTCTGGTCTAGTTTTGTTGATAGGGGTACATTAAATCTGTGAGGTGGTTATCAAAAGTATCAAGTAACATTCTATTCTCCTCTCCTAAGAGGGTCTAAACTTACTATACACAGTATTGCACATTGAAGTGGACATGCATGCCTTATATGCTGTATAAATTGGTATCATTATTCAGTAGCAACCATTCCAGTATGGTAATGACTTCTCTGATGTATTGAAATGCTAAATAGGACCATAATACTATGATAATAGCTGGATAGCCTTCTAGTGCACTGGAACTCTTGTCCAGTTTGTTTGGTGTTCACATTTAGCTTATATTTAGAGTGAGAAAAAGGTCTATAACTTGCCTATGTTTATATTATGCTATTTTTTTGCCCCTGAGGACATGGGATTTCAGTTTGGGGGAACCCAGCTGGTCTGATAGTAATGGGAAAGTTTGGATGAGACACAGCACCTCTGGTGGTGAAGATGTACATTAATTTGGGGGTTTACAAACTTTGCAAAGTTCTGCAATAAGTACAGACAGACGTTCCATTTAAAATATATCCTCTTTAATAAGTTTGCATATTATACATTTCCTCCAAATCAAATGGACATGGGATATTGTTGTAGATTATATCCTTTTCGGGATGTTTATCATCAAATATGGAAATTATGGAATCATTCCATGTTGCCCGCAGTTGTCGTCTGCTTGTCGTGCAGTGTTGTACAAGATCACGTGACGTGGTGGTAGCTCTCTGACAACAGTAGGTGTGATCCAGGCAGGGCCAGAATTCAACAGGCTTATGCATGGATCAGTCTCCCTAGCTAATCCATGCATCCAGCCCAAGTATAGCATCCTCCCCCTTCTCCATAAACAATCATGCAACACCATTTTAGCGTCATCATATATCATCCTTATCAATTTTCCGAACTGTACTTTCCACTTTGCATCAATGTGAATACTTTATTTCGTCATTGTGAAAAGCAATTTGGGGTCCAACTGGACTCAAATTTCTTTTCTGAGTTATCTAATAGAGAAATCAAAACTTTAACTACTGAAGATTTTCTTTCTACGTTGTCTAATAGAGAGATCAAACTTTTAAAACTATTGAAGATTTTGGGAATAGGTCTATATTCAACTCAAATGTCTGTATATTTTTAATGACTTTTCAGCTTAGGGTTAAGAAATCAAGAATAAGGGGAAAGTATCCCTGTCCTCTGCACTTCTCATATATATTTGCATCAGGGCAAGTCTTTCATATCAGGAAAATTATTTTTGAAATCGTTTTGTACATAGTGCAAATATGACGATTAGAACATCAGAGAGGTGCTGCAAGTCACATAATGGTTGAATTATGTTCAAATTTAAGTGAATTAAAATGATTTGATTGCCCCTATTTTGGAGGATGGATGCGTGAGTGAGATGTGGACTCATTGTTGGCCTCATTGATTCTCAATGGAATCTGATAGATGGCGTTTTGCAATTTTTGGACAGGAATTCTGAGAGCTTTTTGGAAGCTGAGTTTTGTGTTGGAAGAGTGAAGTTTTGCACTGAGACCAGTGAATAGTGCACAGTACACTGAATGATGATATTATGATAATGGTCCTGCTCTTTCCCTCCGTGTGTGAGGGGCATAATGATGATGATGGGGGCAGTTTTCGCTGAGTGACAAACACAGCAACAAGTGGATGGGGGGGGGGCAGAGGGATGGGGGGGGGGGCTGGCTGCTGCCCATAGTTGGACATAATGTAATAAACAGCTATTGGAGAATCAATCATTATAATTAGGGATTTCCTGGGGTGGTACGGTGATGATGCTGGTGGATGAATGGATGGCTGGCTGTTGCTTGTAGCGCGGCTCCTGCTCCTGGTGATGTTGATGATGATGCTACAGGGTTGCTGCTGCAGCCAACAGTCCAGTTTGGATGCGGACTTCACTTGATCATGAGCTGGTGTGAGGAAGACCCCTACCTACTGGGCAGTGTGTGCCCAACTGGACATTATGCCATTGACATGTACAGTGCTTGGGATGGATCCTACCATCACCACCAAGCAGCTCACAACACAGCATCTTCTTGCTCCCCTCATCAAGCACATCACCAGCAACCTGCTCATCAGCACAACCACCACCCCCATCGGACCACACCCCTCATGGGCCCCTCTAGCCCCCCGGGGGCTGCTTGTCAACAGGGCTCTTCAGGGCAGACCCCTCAGTCCGGTAAGTCACCGTGTTTCATGAAACTTTCATCTTGACGTGAACCCAAACAATGTGAAAACTTCAGTGACTTGTGGGCCATGAATGGTGATACTGCATTGTACATGTACTTCAGCTGTTCAGCTGGGCACTCCATGTGAAGCTCCTTTCTGTTGTTGTGTCCCATGTTGTTGATCCTGGGTCTCCTCTTGCAGCTGTTTTTCTTTAACTGGGATGGTTTCAGCTCGTTTCCATAGCAACTGGTGCTGTAACCATCCCAGGGATTGTCAGTCCATGTCAGAGGTCCCGGGCTAACTTTCAGCACCAGCCCTGTAACCCATAACACCCTGACAGGGCTCATGGGCTTCTGAGAACCTCACAGGACCCCCCCCCCCCTCTTCACATGACATGCTCATTGAGAAACATTATTCTCATTTTGTGACCATGACAACATCATTTTTTGGATCAGATACATTTTTGTGTGTTTTATGGGGGCTCACGAAGGCCTGACTCATTCACATAGCAATTTATTGCAATAATTTGCTACCCCAGTATATTTGCTATTTCACCCCTCTCTGGAAAACTACTACATACATGTATTCCTGCCTGAAGGGGGAGTGTTTCGGCAAATATGCTCATTGAATAATTGTACAGCACTAACACACTACTGTGACAGCAGTACTACAACTTCCAACTCCACACATGTATATCATCACAGTATGTCCTGTATATATATGTCCTGCAGTTGTGGATGACCTAAAATATACTTTTCCACTTTTCTCCACAGAAAAATATTAGAAATATTGAATAGGTTGTATTTTTCAGCATTGCCAAAATAATTGCTACACATTTGAAAGAAGCAGACACCATAGTTGCCATGTTTCTACTGAAGTTGTCAGACTGTATATTCTCTGTATCACTTGATTTATGGGTATCTTTTTCTGTGCATGGCAAGTTGCTACAACTTTACAAATGATCTCAGTATGTTGACACGCATAAAGGCTCACAGCAGAGAAGATCTAACCTATAATTTGATTGACAAAATAGCAACAGGTTGATAATTAGAGTTGACACTAAGCATTCAATTGTTCGTAATGTTGCATCACAATTAAAGAGGTAATTATTACTAATTAAGTAGTTCATTTATGAAAGGCCATTGACCGAGGCAATGTTGGTCCGGCTTACAGTGTATTGTGCAAATTGAGTGGTAGGGAGAACACTGCATAATATAAGGCTGAGTGAACACTGTGTGTATAATGTGTATGTAGCTAAGCTAATATAGTGTGGACATTCCCTTTAACTCTTGGATTGTTTGATCTAAACTTCACCCTGGCTTCACTGCATGTTTTATGTATTGCGCATTGTAAATTCTAAGTGAATGTTAAATGTCGTCTGCTTGTATGTGCAATGATATATGTTACAAGTAACTTATACAGCTTTATAGAAAGTCACTGTTGAGCTCACATTAATATGATAATGAAGTGTCAGCTTTCTAGGTGACCTTGACATTGACATAATTAAGGCGGTCAACTGTGACTGTATACAATAGTCCAGTGTGGTGCTTGTAACATTTTGGAAGAGAAAAAGTCGTCTGCGAATTGCTTGGAACGTTTGGATGCTTTTAGACTGAGGCTCAATCCAGTTTTGAGACAATTTGATATTATTTTTACATGCAAGCTCTTCTGATAGCTGTTTTATCGAGCTATATTATCATTGCATCAACTTATCAGGCTATCAGTGCATAGGCCTGTTCAGAGGAGTCGAGTTACACACAGTGGCTTGGATTGGCCATTATGATTTCGGACTATCTACCGAGTATGTCATAGTTCAACAAAGTAAATGAAATGCTGCAGTGCTTGCCTGGATAAGATAGCATTGTTTTCCCTGATAGTCTTTCGATTTATCAGCCACACTTGAACCTCGTACACAGTGTACATAGACGGCGCTGCCTGCATGCTCCAAATTCACGCTTCACTGAACAGCTGCTGGGTAATAATGGCCGGCTCTCCCATGGAGGTTTGTTGATGGGCCTTGTAAGATGTCAAGTTTCAACTTGTACAGCGTTTTCAGTTGAATTTCCCGATGTAATTTGATAGCTGATGGTATTCAGAGATGTGTAGTAGGGGTTATATTGTTGGTAGACTCGCATTTTGTCAACTTTTCGTGTGTTTTATAGCTTAGATTTATCCACGTGGAATTTTCAGAATGTAAACACTGGGCAATAATTGAGCTTAATTGGCTTGGAGAGCCAGAATTGTCAAAATTATCGACCTGAATTTTGCAGTGGTTTAACCAATTAAGACACAGTTATTGTGTCTATTGTATCAGAATGAACATTTAGTGTCATTTAAGGAGTTAAAATAATGTCAGAATGTGCCTGGGAATATTTCCATGGAGCATTTAGTTGACTTCCTGAACAAATTCTCCCAACTAGGACCAATTTGGGCAGTCATATTTGGGTCCCAAGTGGGGACAAAAATAATGAAATGTGAGATCTATAATTGATATCAATAAAATGTGGGCATTGTTTCATATTATATACATTAATATTATGAATACATAAATACTAGAGTTAAATCAGGAAGAAAATGGTTAAAAATATTCTTTTGTTCTGTGGCATGTAAAATTGGATTATTGAATCACCCATCAGCATCCTCTTTAATTCATTTGGCACAGTGACACAGACGAATGATCTGATTATAATAATGTGAGCTTTGCAGGCATGCTCGTAGAGCAAACCTGTTTGTTATACACACTGAATATAATATCTTGTGAAGTTTGAACTTGGAAGTTTCACTCAAGCTGAGAGTTAAACAAGAACTGACACTCATGTGGATTTGATACCTAACTTTTTTCACTGGACCTTACTGCTTATCTGTTATCATCATGTTTAACGGTACTATCACTTTTCATTTCTACAATGCTCTATATAAGTTATTACCCAATCAAATTATTGTATTGTTACTTTTCGGTAATTGCCTCCTATATATGCAATGCAATTTTGCTACATTTGTACAAATGATATTCTGTCCAACAGTTCGTGATGACACTGATGAACAGATTGATGATGTGCTATGTTACATTTTCACTCATTCAAAATTTTAATGCACATACTGACATACAATCCTGCTACAAATGGAAATAGTGTTTATTTTTGTATGATTCTATCTTTGAGTTTGAACTTGTTGAGAGAATGTATTAATAGGAAATGGTGTGTATTGGAATGTGTATTGGTTTGACAGTCATTGACTGAATACACACATAGCTGGCATCAACTGCATTATGATCACAAATACATTCTTAGTATATTATGTGAGCAGTAACTGCAGGATGTGTATGACATTTATGATAATTGGATTCGTGCAGTTCTATTGCCTAATAATTGTAGTAATGATGGAATTAAGGAATTCATTATACTGAATTAATGCCTTTGATTGTGGTTAATGCATTTGACATACAGTATTATACTATTGGTGTGCTAGGCTACTGCTGGTTGCTGCTGGTGGAATCAATTATTAATTTAATGTACTTGTTATAATTATGAATTTGTTAACGATTAATTGATTTTTGTTTCCTCTGTCTTTTCAGCACACATAGAAGTCATTCCCTGTAAAGTTTGTGGTGATAAGTCTTCGGGGGTTCACTATGGAGTTATCACTTGCGAAGGGTGTAAAGTAAGTATTATAAATATCATTATTTGAAAAAAAAAGGTTATCGACTTCTCTGGTGACTGGTGAGTCTCGTAAACTGGTGTATCTGTCGAGTACTGGTATAGCGAAGTATTTTTCCACAATGGCATAGCCTGTAGGTGAGTTTTTGTGCTCTTAAAATCAAGATGGAAGTGCTGGGCCATTGAATCTTCCTCCTGAAGTGCTACAAATGAGCTAGTGCCAAGTAACGGGGATAATCACTGATCAGAATAAAAATATATTGCTTCTTTGCCAAGTGTCCTGATGAATTAGTCTTCCTCATTCAGAAGTACGGGATGTTCAACTCAATTCATCTGATTGTGTCAGGTCTCCTGAAGTCACTAGGGAATTAATTAGCTGTTGAATACAATCAGACAGACTCTAGATTTTTATTTGAAATCTCTATTGTGTCGTACATGAGCTGCCTCTGAATATCTTTTAAAGTACATTGTGTTGCAATGTATCATTTTATTGTGTCAGGGGATAAATTGTGTCAATGTCCAGCTTTAACTTATCTTATCGTCCCAGATCGATTACAATCTCATCATTTTGTTTAACTTGATTTTTGATATCTCGTTTGATATCTTGATTCGCATATTGTTCGAATCTTAACAAAAAATTATTTTCTCACTTCTGTTGCAATTTGTAATATTATCTATGGCTTAATATTTCTGTTTTATCATCTGTGGTGTACAATATCCGATATGTCCTAGCTAAAAGATGGGTTAAAACTCTTTGTGGACTAATGAATTTACTTAGATTTATAAAGGACAGACTTTTTGCGATATGATATATGACCGGGACAATGTATCTACATTTTGAAAGCATAAACTGAACTTATTGTTTTGATGAACGATAACACTTCCATTAATACCAACATTTAGAATGTTTAATGTCACCAAAGTTCTTAATGATTTTTAATATTTTTTAGTCAATATTGTTTTCTGAAATTATTTTAGATTGGGATGAAATTCAAGTAGATATTATGTTGTACACTAAAAATGACAAGTTTACATTATTCATGTTATTACGTTGACAATATTTACGATGAATGATTATTTACTGTGTCATATTTAATATGTATAATTGACATTGCCATCCCGTTAAGAAATTGGTTGTAATCTCTTTGACTAAAAGTTTTTGCAATTATTTCCAGGGGTTCTTCCGAAGAAGCCAAGCTGGCCCTGTCAATTACCAGTGTCCGCGAACAAAGAATTGTGTCATAGACAGAGTCAACCGAAACAGATGTCAGTACTGCCGTCTTCAAAAGTGCCTTGCTCTCGGCATGTCCCGAGATGGTAAGATCCTCTGGAACATTTTGTGTTTTCATGTGTTATAGATTAATTTTTGAAATTTATGTTTTGTTTGAGGAAAGTAAATAAGTGCTCCTTTGACAAAAGCAGATGTGCAGTCCTAATACTAATAAGCAGCTGATATTATTTTTAAATTGATATTTTAAGATTTTCATGTATTTTCTGTTAATATTTGCATCAGGAGGGACATGTTTTATATTACAGTGTAATATATTCAATTAGTGAAAAGACTCAAAACGGGCTATTCAGGTTCTGCTTAACAGTATGCTTGATGGCATCTTGAAAGAGATGGTCAGTTGTGATTCATAAGGTTCTGATGTCATTTTCCCAAGACTCAAGATATTTTGTTTCTATCGGAAACGTTAGGTTAAAGAGGGAGGACATCTCTTAGACAAGTACTTATCGCTAGCGAGATGCCCCCCCTAAAAAAATAATTAAAAGATCATGTCATCATCTCAGAGAGATCCATTAAAGAAATAAAATAATAGCGTACAGAAAATCATAATAACAATAGTACAATGCGTGCATATTGGGTAAAGAACCAAATATATTTAATGGCGAATATGATGAGAACACAAGTATGAGGACATAAAGACAAGAGCGATATTTCTGAATTTGGTAATTGCACATTTGGCGGAGTATGTAAGTCCAAAGAATCTGAGCATATTTCATAAATTTGATGAGAATCACATGTCCACAGATTCTGAACTTATTTTTGTAAATAACTGAAGTTTAATTTTATTTTCCCAGACCATGCTAACACACACATTTCCTTTTCAGCTGTGAAATTCGGACGAATGTCCAAGAAACAGAGAGAAAGAGTGGAGTCAGAGGCCAACTTCCATAAACAAAACCGGCTAAACGGCATCACGGAGCCACTACCGTTCCCCAATGGAACGCAAATTACAAACAACAACTTTTATCCAGGGTACGTCTTTGAAAGAAATTATTTAATCAATTGCGCTTATAAATAATCAGGCTCTTATGTGGCAATATTTGAGGAAGGCCTAAATATGTAACATGTAAAGTACTGCCAAGGAATAATTGTTATCAAGGGATCATATATGTGGGTGGTCCAACAAGATTGACACCAAGCTGTGTAATGGTTAATAAGTTGATATTGATTGCATCTACAGGAATCATTTATGCTATGTTATAACTTTAATTGTAATATCTTGTATTCTGTGATTGTCAAGTGCCAGAAAAAAAGATTGCAATAATTATTAGAAGTTCATTTCGTAGTACAAACTCCTTTATCAATCAAATGGCTCGCAGTATACATATATGTGACTAGAAATTTAATCAGATCATGAATTTGGGTGTTTATGTTTTCAGATTACCGCCTCACCAGTACCAGTATCCCAATGGGTACGTGGCGTATCCTGCGTCCGGCCTTCCTAACAATTTTGTAACCCAGGTGCCTCAGGAAGGTTCAACTTACACAGCCGAGTCCCTGCAGCAGACTCTCATCAAAACGGAGGAGCTTGATCCAGGTGGGTGTTACAAGTTAACCTGTAGATGAAACCTCTTTTTTAAATGGCCTCTGTCTGCAGATTTAGTCTGAATTTGTAAGACTGGCCGTTCATGTATACAATTATTTATAGCATTATAAGATACATGCGGTTTCTTCACAGTTTTTAGGATAAGTTGTTTTCTTTTCAATTATGTAATTAAACAATTCTGCGTCTACATTTGTTTCGGAAAGGCACATCAGATCGTAGTACAATAGATATACCACAATGTCTTAACACTATTCAAACCTGCAGTCACTGCTCCTAGTAGTTCTTGTACAGATACTTTCTAGACAGTATAGCTCCTTATAATTCGTGTAGATTTCCAATTTGCTGTGGCATTTTAACACTAAAAAAAGGAACAGAAACTACCTTAAATTATTTTCAGTAGTAGTCTTCCCCATAATTTGTTGATTGAGAATTCAAAATTTGACTAATTGAAAATTCAATTGCCTGAAGGACTCTGTGATTATCAAATGGTATCTTTAATAGGATACAATTAATCGGATTGAATTGATAAAGGTTCACATAGGTCAGTGAAGAAATGATGTGAGATTAGACACATACATGTAAAAATACACTTGACTCCGATAGCGAATTTCTAATGCTTCTATACTTTAGTCTTAATATGACAATCTTTGAAGTTGTTATTAAACATTTGAATTCAGTATATAAAGATGTTGAGCATAATAAGTTCTTTGACAAGCTAATAAGAACTTTTTCACCACAGTAGGATAGCTTTTAAGTGGAAATATGGGTCAAAAAATGGCAAAAAGTGACCTGACCCTTCATATGAAGATAATGACAGCTTCGGCGACTACATCTATCAGGGCAACAAATGCCATCAACATTTTAACACAATTTCAATCCTAACCTCATAAATAGCCATGCCAAACCTGATGTGATACACCAAATTTGGGCTCTTTTTCTTTACCTCCCCTTAAAAAGACATTAATAAGTGTTAAGTGGTCAAGAAATATTCGAAGTGCAACTCTTCATTTGGAGTTCTTGCTTTACAAATTTTGGTATATATTATTGTCATGACATGTCATGTTCATAAGACAATTACAAGATTGGTTTTGGCTCCTGCAAAGTATATTAATTCTCTTTATATCAATTTCTTCACACAGAGTTATTAGCGAAAGCCATAGCAGATGCCCATACCAGGACGTGCACGTACACCTCCGAACAACTGGAGAAGATGAAGGAGCAGCCTGTCCCCACTGAGCAGGTGGAAACGTTGAAGGGCATGGTGAGTGAATGGCACCTTAATGAAATGCTATTGCCTCTAAATAGCCCATACTGGTGCTGATGGGGCGGAAAACACAAACTCACTCCCTAATGAAATGCTTCTCACCCCGGGAACTCACTTTAGTCCGAGCCCATGGGACCTTAAATGGAGGCGGGTTGTATCCAGTACTCTATGCTGGGGCAACTGAAAGACCCTGGGCATCCCTGAATTAATAGGGTATGCGCCAGACTCACAGTCTTCTCATCTCATCATCATACGGCGATCGCCTGCCTCGATATAGCCCACTAAGGTGCTGCAGAGGCGTAAAACACAAACAAACAAACCTAATGAAATGCTAAATTTTAACTCTTCTGTAGCAAGATATGTATTATGTTCATGTTGTTCTGTACCTGCTCCTTAATTGATGTGTTGAAGGATGCAGAAGTTTGTGTGAGAATTGTGACGTAAGTGACGTATCAGATAGTTTCTTAGGCTAACAACCAATTCAACTTTTGCAGTACAGCGATTAAAAATAACAAAATGGGTCAAAAAATTCAAGAGTCTTACAAGCCAATCTATGTGTCTATAACAATATTGGTGATTTGATACTAAGATCAATCTGGAAGTCCTAGAAATTTTGAATCGAGCTAAGTCAGTGATTTAATCATTTGCCAATTTATTTCAGCCACGAGAGAAGTTATGGATGCAGATTGCCCAGAAGTTGACGGACACTGTTCAGAATATAATTGAATTTGCCAAGATGGTGCCTGGGTTCATGAACCTGTTACAAGATGACCAGATTATGCTCCTCAAAGGGGGTCAGTTTCAAATTGATAATGTATTCTCAGATTGTTAATTTCTATTTATACATCTCTAAGACAGCTCATTTCTATTTCCCACAACTCCTTACTTTATGAGAACTTAACTATCCACGAACCATTAATTTCTTCATTCCACCATCATGGATTGTCTCTCCCGTCAAAAGTTAAGGTCATTGCCTGATGTGAATTCATAGCTTGATTGACACTTCCAACTGTCGCAAATTAGAAAGTTGCAAGATTGAATGCTGCATTTCAATGACTTATTCTTCATGTGTGACATATTATAATTATAAAGATTGCATCAGTTGTCCCGCTTTGAATTGGATCAAATCTCTAGAGCTGTTTTGTTTGTTTTCAGGGAGTTTCGAGATAGCCATGTTACGATTGACAAGAGCTTTTGATACTCAAACTAATTCAGTTGTGTTTGGAGATCAGTATATACCACTGGATGCCTTTACTGCACTTGGTGAGTTGAATTTCATGGTAAATTTTCGCACCTTTACATTTATATGCTGTAAGTGTGGTCTCAATTCTTTAAAAATGCTAAAAGTCATGACTACCAGAAAAAGCTTTCACAAATGAAATTTAACTGAAAGAAGATAATTATCATGCTAACTTGTGTGCATTTCAAGTTCGGACTACGGGTTCCTGAAAGCCATTTCTCACAGTGTTTTCAGCCATCGTTTGCCTCACTTGTATTCTCCTCCTGCCTTAATTGGCTATCAAATGCATCAGTACAGGATGTAAAGCCCCAGTCATCTTTCCATCCATCTTAAAAATGCTAATATTGAATTTCTTAATTGTAGACGAAGAAGAACACTCGATCATGCAACAAGTATTTGAGTTTGCCAAGGATGTGATTGGGATGAATTTATCGGAGAATGAACTTGCTATGATTTGTACCTTTGTGCTGGTCGATTCACGTGAGTATTTCAAACACATCTACTGATGCTATAATTACCAATAAAGATGTAATAAAGTTATTTTGGACCTCTGTGTATAATGAGGTTGATGAATCAAAATTGTAAGCTCAACGATTAATGACAGACATATCGTGATAATCAAGACACACCAAGATTGTGAAGGCTTTAATGGTCATTGAGTAATTTTTGCACAGACAAAAGTTGCAATCACAAAACTTAATTTAGTCAAGTTAAAAGTGATCTGTGCTGGACATTGGGATTATTATATGTGGAGATATTTTTGTTCATACGACTTTTTTGTTTGCAGGCCGACCAGGAGTGAAGGATGCTGGTTCAGTCCAGAAATTGAGTGAACGAGTGGAAATGGCACTCAAACAAGAAGTTGTGAAAACTCATCAAGACGAGGAGGAGTTCCTCAACAAGTTGCTTGAAAAGATGCCGGTCCTACGAGAGCTCAGCCTTAAACATGTGCTTATATTAAATCGCTTCAAGCAGCAAAATCCTGGTGTGGACTTCCCAGCCCTTCACAAAGAACTCTTCTCAACAGACGGCTTAGAAATGGCCTAACGCTGGCTATGACTACGGTATACTGCCCTTCTTTTCCAAGGACGGTCAATCTATGCACAACGATGGGTGCTCATATCATGTGGACTCCTGTGTCCACTGTGCTGCTGATCCGGTGGCATGGCACTTTTTTACCAGACTTTAGGAAGCTTTTCCACTCAAAGGCAGCCACTTGCACACTGAATTTCCTTGAGCTCCGTTTCTCTGCCTCCTGTCTGCATTCAATAACGGCCATATTGGCAGTGAGGACAGTTGACGATTGTAAGACAGTCCACAGCATCATTCTTCCACGGGAGTACACTTACGGGGATCTGTGTTTTATATACTTCAGCTTTTATGAATGGATTCTTACGACCCAAAGCAGCTCATGGATAACATTTTGTCAGATTTTAGGTATAACCCAACTTGAATGTGTCATAGACAACATTTGCCTCAGTGACTCCAAGGGAGTACAATTATATTTCATGTTTCATAGCACTTCATAACATTGCTTATAAATTGTAGCATATCTACATGTTTGAATCATGAATGCATACTATGATGCATATGATGATGCATATTATGTTAGTTTAGTTATATAGCATAGGATCAGTGTAGACTTGAAACACTGCATTGTTAAGTTGACGTAGAGATAGGTACCATCCAGTTTTTGGATTGTTGAGACGCGACTCCATCCATCCTGCTCATGTAGCATATGTTACCTGTTGTTTTTTGAATGTGTATATACCTATATACAAATGCTTAGCCTGTACAGCCACATGCCTTCGCTATTGCTTGCGCGTATTATGTAGATTGCCAGTCATTTGAAAGTGTCTATGTTGAAATATCTTGTGGCATATTTGCGTTGAAAGACACACAAGTTTGTACTTTGTTCTTTGCAAATAAGATTTGTTATTTGTTTAAATTGTAGCTGTACATAGATTATGATAGAGGATATTCATATACAGTGATTTGTTTTCAGATGGTTATAAACTGGCGTCACTATGGTGACGTTGCTAGACTGCTGTATGTGTCCTGTGCTACATTACCAGAAATGCACATTTGTTGATTTGTGTAATTTGTTGTTGTGACTTTTTGGAAGAGTTTAACGAGCTCATAGAGCGCATGCCCTCTTTTGTAAATTGTAAAACGTGGACCAGAAGATTCTTTACACCACTGGCCCTCGGATTTTGCCGGATGTTATACGTACGTTGATGGGACTGAGGTAGCCCAGCTAATTCATTCCTGTATACTAAAGTTAGTGAGTGAGGTTCGCTTCATCTACAGTGCTATGCATTGTGTGCTATGACAAGTTTTTGGTCAGATTCTATCAGATTTGGAAAGTTCTTCCGTTTCCTACAAATCCTATAAATTTAATTTTCTCTGTCTTTGTCCAAATGATGTCCTACTGATGTCTCTACAATGTTTCTATGATGATTTGTTATAATTTCATTGATTTGTTGCATTTTCAATTGTGCCTCATTATGAAAACAGAAGAAAAACTTAACATTGATGCAATTAATGCACAAATAATGTTCATCCCACATAGTTGTCTACAACAGGTTAATTATCATATTATTACTATTCAGTTATACTTTGAATCACCCTATTTGAATGATACAATTTTTGTAGAACTAGTCATGAGTGTCATTTATGATTGTTGTATCAAATACCTGAACAGGTTCTGCATTCCAGTTGTGCATATTTTTGTTGCTAGGGAATCAAGGACTTCGTGATGTTTTTAATTTTAGAATTATCAGTAAACTCATGGAGTGTACAGTTTCCGATTTACTCATATAGAATATATATATCCATATATTGGCTGATATGAAAGGATTTATGAAGATCGCTCTAACGGACATATCACTAAAACTTTCACTGCTTGTCTCAACTCAATTCTGGGATTAGTTTGTCGAAACTTGATATTGAAATTGTAAACTGATTTCATATGAAAATGAATACAAGCTTTTCTAAGAACTTTCAAAAGTGCCTATTGTATATCATGTATAAGCAGTCCATTACTAATTGATAGTCCCATTGCCCTCAGCCAGCATTTATTCACAATTTGTTCAACACAAATTCAGCAGTGATTTCTTTTAGCATCTATCGTTACCTTCATCATGATTTTCATACACCAATGACTATCATTACATCATAAGTTACATCATAAATTTTATCTGTTATGTTGCCCAATTTTTCATGGAATGAGTTAGTATATGCATTTCTGTATATTTTTTTGTCATATGTATCTTGCATATTACTTTGCTGGTGTCATATGTCGGCAAGTTATTTTTCTGTATTGTTTTTGTAAATTGAATGAAATGAATTGTTATGTCTTGTTTCCAAGTAGCTATATTTTACTTGTTTTACAGATGGCTTACTTTGTATAGTTAATGTTCAGTGATTAGACTTCTATGTGGTGTTTGCATTTAATCATACTATAGGCATCATTTCATTTGCGAGAGCAAGCATTTAGAGTCATTTTACTTCTTTTATTGTTGTACACATTGAATAACGCAATCTTCAGTGAGTTTCAATGGGGTTCCATGCTTTTGGATTTATGCAATTTCAAATGTACCCTAAACAAGAAAGTTTGGCTTTTTGCACACATGTATATGCCAATATGTTGTTAAATTCATTTGAAAGTAGAATATGCAAAGTAATTTTCTTCAGTGTTAATGATCTATTAATTGTTCTTCTATTAATCAGAAATTACTTCCATATAATATCTTTTTGAAATTATGTTTCTCCTTAGCAGATGTCACATCACTCTCTTTGGAAACTCTTTAGTTCTTAATAAGGCAAGAGCGTCTCTGCCAGCCCTCTGGTGATTATTTTGCACATCCTTGTGTTAATTTGTTGAACTATCTACTTTTTATAGTGCTTAATCTGGCATGCCTGTGCTTTGCTGGAGTATATTTGAAATTGTGTAAGACCTCAAGTGGGAAATGTTATAGATATCACTGAATTGTTATATAGTCAATACTGCTCAAGCAGCTCCTGATTTTTGCAATACAGCCATGTCATATTTTTGTTTTTCTCATCATCATTATTAAAAAGAAATAATCACATGTAGTAGACTGCTGGGGAACTTATATAGATACCAAATTAATGAAGCCGTTGCCGTCCCTTCGGTTAACATAAATGTTTAATTTCAAATGATACATGTACAGATAATTTACAAATTATGATGAAGTAAGTTCCCTTGTACAACAATGTCTTTTAATTGAAGACTAATTGACCCTTACTTTATTTACAAAAATAAAACTTTAAAAGAGAGCTTTGGCGTCTTAACGTCACATCAATATATTTACTGTGAGGACCACTAAATTGTGCACTTAATTGTCGTGTACATAATATAAAACAGTTGACAATTACAGTGCGATTACTAATTTGTACTGTAAGAGGATATATTGAAATGAATGTATAAATGCAATAACGCTGTGATTTATCATCCATTGACAATTGTAACCCTGATGAATATTTTTTCATAAAAAATACAAAGATATATTTTCAAACATGAACAGTTCAGCACATTTTCAATAAAATCGCAATGTAGCAATTTTAAAATGAAAAACATGTGCGTTGTGGTATTTGTTCTTGGGTATTTATTGGTGAGGTCTCATGTGTATGTTTCGTCTGTATGTAGATATGAGTGATTTGAATGACTGTACGGTAAATTTGCTTCTTCTGTTATACTTCTTCAATGTCGGAGTCTTCGAGATCTAAGCGAATCTGAAATTGTATGATGAGGAAAAAAAATGAACTTTCAAGGTAATCAATCTTGGAAGTCAAGAAGTAGAAGTAGACCTTGTGTTTTTCTCAATAAGACATTAAGGCCTACAGGAAAATCTCCTTGAATTCTAGAAAATTATTGCAAAAATGTACTTTATCAGGTGAGATATGTGTTTGTATTTGGAGTCTTACTTGTCCGGAGTCCATCATTTCTCGAATCGTGTTCGCCAGGAGTGAAAATGTTGGTCTGTCCTCAGGGTTGGCATGCCAGCACCATCTCATCAGTCCATATCTGCAAAATTGTGCATTGATTGATATTAGGGGGTTTCGGAAGGTCTCGCGGTAACTTACTTGTTGTAGTGAAAAGTTTTCATATGCTACTCGTTACTCACATGTCACTGTCGCAGTCTTCTGGTCGACTTAATCTCGATCCTGCGTCAAGGTAGGAGACCAATTTACTGGCCTCAACTTCAGTGTATGGAACATCTCCCAGAGACATGATTTCCCAGAACAGGACCCCAAATGACCAGCTGAAAAATAATTTATTTCAAATTAGCAGTTGCGGTATTACTCTGATTGACATCAACGGAAATTTAATTATGCAATATCTTGAAGGAATATATTCTTACACGTCACTTTGTGGCGTGTGGTCTCCTCTGAGTAAAACTTCTGGTGACATCCAGCGAGACATTTTGTTCTGCAAAGAATGATATTACAATTTAGTTTGTATCGCACAAAACCTTCAAAGTATCTTTTATTCATGTGGAAATGTCAACTTACAGAAAAGTCAAAATATTACCTTGACAGCAGCATTTGGTGCATGTATACTGGACACTTTGGCTGTGAGGTTTTCTGTTAGAAGGACATGTTCACAACATAATTCCCTGTGTATGATCTGAATAAAAAAAGGGTAATATTAAGTAATTTTGCTGTTTTGTGGCTAAACTGACCATTTACACCAGGAGGAGACACCTGTTGTAATGGAGTTCCTTGTTCAGTTGCTGTATGCACATCCAATGAGATTGTCTTGAGGGGTATCTTGAGTTTCTGCGTTTATGAAAGAATTGCCGTTTGCTCTCTGCGAAATGCAAAGTCTATAATTATGCGACATTGAAAAAATATGAGACTGCGCCATTTCCAAACCCTGTTTTACAAAACTAGTCCTTTGAAGCTCTCTAATTAGAATGACTGACCAAGGCACCCCTTCAAAAATTTGTGATGGCTGCATGGTCTTTGAAGAGTAGTGGCAGTGGGTTTATTTTCCTTTAATCACCTCATTAGTTCCTACATATTTTTTCGCTTGAATCTTATCAATTGATTAATTATTAGTTATTTACTTGTTTCCGAGAGAGATGCCTCATTCCTTGAGCGACATCCAAAGCAAATTGAAGCAGTTTTCCTCTTGGATCCATGATTTCTTCAGTTAATCTCAGGAAATTTCTCAGATTGCCTTTACTGGCATACTCGAAGGCGGCAAATGCCTCTCCTGGAATCAATATATATATATATAGTCATTAATGGAGAATAAGGGTTATGTATGTCTCAAAGATATATCTCTTTCTTTTTAAAATTGTCTCTGGAGTATTCCATTGCCATGTTTCTGTTTTTATCTAGCCTGAAGAATAACAGATTCTTTGAAAATGTAATGCAATAATAACATTTGAATTTCATCTAATCCAACAAGAAATTAGAGCTCTTTGCAGAAGGGCGGTTCACTGGAAAAAAAAAATTCTCTTATTTTCAATGTGCAAACTGGCTTTGCCACATGACAGAGTTTTCTGTTGGTCTCTTAATCTTCTTTGATGAAGTTCCTTAAGTCATTTAATTGTTTACTATCTGATAACCTATGCTGCTAGATATGATAAGCACTGAATCAACTGAATAACAATAACTGACACAAACAACACATTTTTAAGCCAGTGACATCACAAGACCAATTTGAAAGTAAATTTTGAAACTGTTTGGACCGCCAATCTGCAAACAGCTATAATATGCTCATCTTGGAGTGATGATTAAAATGTCAAGCACTTTATGACATGTGAATTTCATCAAATAGGAAAGAATGATTACATTTCACTTTGTGGTATTTAATTTAGTGCTTCTGCACATACAAGAGAGGAACCTGTTGAGGCACCTTGGTCCTGCAGTGTAACGAAGTTTCTGGTCCTCCTTAGGATCAGTTCTGAAGTTTCAATTCTGCATTGTATCGAACGATAATTATGTTCTGATTGCTTCTTTTTTGCAACTTTTTTTTTTATTTCATGGAGATTTGAATTTTGCATATTATGGATATAATTATCGGTCTACTTCTAAAAATACCGGAGAGTTAATTTAGAACGGACTATAGGGATTTTTGTTTGACTTAAGTATATTTGTTCAGCCGTATGAATTAGACACTAACCTCCCACAATGGCTACTCCATAGAACTTGATGATGTTCTCATTGTCTTCCACCAGAGAATTGACCTCCAAATGACCTTTGAAGGCTTCGCTCACTTCTTCTGTTGCATCGTCTGGAGCAAGAAAGAGGACTAAATGTAAATTGGTTATACTATGCATTAAATATCGACAAAACGGCAAACACATCATTTTAGAGCCAACCGGAAAGACCAATTTTAAAAGTTAAAAGTCATCAATTATGTCATGGAGATTAAAATTTTGCATCTGCTAGGGCCAGGACAAGACCAGGTAAGGTAAGGTCGTGGAAGCAAATTTGGCCATTTCAGTATCGCTTCATCATCAGATGCGTCATTCCGTAGAACTTCAGCATCTTGTCCGCAGACTGTCCGCAGAACACTCCAGGGTTAGGGCAATCAGGATGCCCTCCAGACATTGCGGACAACATGAGAAATGTTATTTGTTGATTGATTTATTGGTATTTTAAAAATTTTCTTGAGATATCTATATACTGTTCTGCACATCTTTTTTAAGCATATTTCATTTGTTCCTTGGGACCTTCTGGCATCTGCAATCTGCTGCATACTGTCTGGACTTTCGTAAGACCTTCTGCATGACATGGCTTCTTTGTGCTCCTCACCATTCCTCATGCCTTCGCACATTCAGCAATCAGCATACCTTCAGCAAGCTTTCCTTAATAATGGGGGGGGGGGGCCGTCCACTAAAGACAGGACAAGACCAGGAAGGGTTGGGAAGCAAATTTGGCCATTTCAGTGCATCTTCAGCATCAGATGCTCCATTCCTGAGACCTTCTGCATTCTGTCTGCAGACAGGGTTCAGAACACTTCAGGAAGGGTAAAAACATAGGACAGGACAATCGGGAAGCCGTTCAGATGGCGTGCACAGATTCTCTGGGTGATGGCGTGAAGACAGCATGAGGAATGTTATTTGGGGGCAGATTGAATGCCTTTTTTTTCTCATTTTTTTTAATATAAAAACTTGTTCTTTAGCCGTTTTGCATTCCTGAGACCTTAGTGTGTTGTCTGCACTTTCCTGACACCTTCTGCATGTTGTCTGTGCCCGTGTCTGGGCTTTCCAAACACCTTCTGCGAGCTGTCTGCAAGGCTTCCTTGTGTTCCTCATCATTCCCAATAGCTTCTTAGTAGCTTCAGCGTTGGTTCCTCAAGACTTCTGCGTGCCTTGAGCACATCCATCAAACCTTCAGCAACAGATTATGGTTCAAGAAGACCAGGACAGGGTGCTGAAGCAATTGGAATTGCCAATTTTACTTTCTTGGTGGTTCCTGGTCTTGTCCTGGCCCTAGTGGACTGAAGAAAATAGCATTTTCAAAATATTGCAGCAAAATGCAATATATCTCTATTAGATGATGTCTGTATTTGTGAAAGAAACTATTCTGCAAATATTTGCTTGTGTCATAAAGTGATTTCATCTGCAGAGTGACTAATTCCTTGGACTTTGTCAATCTGAAATTATCCATCTACCAACCTCCAACATTCTTGTAAGCAACATCAACGGGTCCTTTGCTTGTCTTGAGGGCTCCTTTGAGGACTTCTCCGAAGCGACCCCTCCCAAGAACGTCAGAGGTCACCTGGATGTCCGTCTCTTTTACTCGTGGAACTCCGCGACTCATTTCCGTCATGGGCGCAATGCTACCTTTGCGCTCCCTGGAAGGTCTGGTGTTGTTTGTCGTAGCCTGAAACGGAAGTTATGGTGTTAGGATTTGATCATTTGATAGATCAGTCTCAGTTACACTGTATGGGGCTTATAAATGATTTTTTCTGACTTTTGGAAAATTACAGTTTAATTACTTCACATGCAGATGATGCTCTATATACAACAAGTTCTCCACATGGTCATTAATGTTTCTTATGTTTCTGGCATTTGTTTTACTTCAGCCTCTTCTCAAGATGATCTCAAGATGAACTTCCAATACAATATTGAAATATGAGAGGTTTACTTGTACTTTCTATCATTATGATAAGTTGACAACTACAATTCACTGTTGGTTCATCGTTGGTTTCTAATTGCCAATGTAATGATTTAATGGAATGAAAACTGCTTTTTCACAATCAGAGTGTGACATCACCTCCTTTTACACCTTCAAACCCTGATTTTTTTGGGAAAATACAGTATTGACATGACTATGCTTTATTATTCTGTGGAAACTACACATATAGTTAAAAATAATAAATAAATAAATAGAGATCTCCAAAGACAGTGAACAGCAAACAACATAATATTATTATCATACCGTAATATCAACAGTTCTGTGCCATAACACAGCCAGTGCATTGAGGTTTTTATCTGTCAAAAAGCTTTCTATAATCTATGATGGTTCTATGTTTTATTACATAATTAAGGGGTCGGCCAAAGTAACCCCGGAGTTGAGGTAACTTTGACCACCTTAGATTTTGAGCATGCAATACCATGTACCGGTGAAGGATTTTATTTTGGCCACCCAACAAGCCGAAGAATGTATTTTTTTAATCTAGAATGAGTTGTGACTCAATTGCAGATTTTTATCAATCATATGACGTTTTACATTTATCTAATTTGCAATTTTTTGCATAATTCGCCGGCATAACATTGTGTTGACAAACACCATAAGAAATAATCCAAGATGAAATAACTTTGTCTAATGCTATTTTGGATGAAATCATATGTCTGCGGTGGTTCATAGCTTCCCTAGCAGCCAGTACATCATCGCTATGTTATGCTTGTTAAAAGACACAAATTGCAATTATTGCATTGGACCATTTATGGTATTTTCTTAGCATCTATGGCAGTCAACATAATTTTCAGGGTCATACACCTGTTTGTCAAATCAAGGTTTATACCTCCTTGACTGCTATTAACTACAACCTGTTCCAACTCCTGCCAATTGCCATTTCCAGGGGTGCCAAAGTAACACCGACACTGATTTACAGATTTGGGGTAATATTGGCCGTAGCCTTATAAACTCACTAAATTGCATAACAAATCCTGTGTAGTTTTGAAACCGTGATATATCATCTTTAAAAATTTTCCACAATTTTCACTGCGTAAGCTTGCACTTGACCCAAAAGAACAAAGTAGACACTTCCCTGCAAAATCACACTTTTTTGCAAATCTGCTTTTTCCCCAGAATGGCCTTCACAAGAAGCACTGGTGTCATGATATTGAAACAAAATTAATGTACATCAAGAGTAGACAAGTTACTCTAGCAGATTCAAAAAGAAATTTCCTGGTATCTATATTGGTTTGAGAGATACAGGATACTGAATATTTTTCTCATTTGGTGGCCAAAGTAGTACAGAATGGCCAAAATAACCCTGTTTTACGGTGGGATTAAAACCAGGGATGTAGCCTAATGCCCAATATTTACAACCCATATCTCCAACAAAAAGCCTACTGAGCTTTATTTGAAAAGTTGTTATAAATTTATATTCATTCATTGTAATCTCTGTAACAATTGATAACCTTTGTAGATTTCTGAAGTTGGTATCTCTCTCTCTCTCCATTATCTCTTCAGTTACAGCAAGGATATAAAGATGAAGCATGACTTACCACTTCTGCCAGGTCAAAGGCATCATTTTCAGCAGCGTACATGTCTGTGTCATCATTCATCCTCTTTCTGTAAGGCTTGTAAACCATGATGTAGAGACATTGGGCCAGGCAAACGAGCATGACAAGAACCAAGAGGACAGCGAGGAACACTATCACCGACAGATCTCCTGCTTCCCCTAAAAAAAAAGACAATAATATTTTGTTATGTTAACTATTGTTGATATGAGGAGTTTTTCTTTCAAGCCAATATTTATGAAAATCAAGTAGGGAAAAGCAAAAATGGATCAATTGCTGAAATCAGAAACTGTGCATGATACAAGATATTTGCAATAATGGTGATGTAGCTGAGCATCTGCTAATTTGTGTAAACCATGCAGGTGAGGAAACTGTATCATCAATCAGTGTTGACAATGCTGAAGTCATAGCTGCGGATCATGTCAGACTCTTAATTTTACTGTTTGACAAAAACATCACCAATTCACCATCGCAAGACAAATCAATAAAATGTATTGTATGCCTTCTTCAATTTGAAAAACATCAAGACTTCGAAAGAACCTTCACAATGAGCTGTTAAAACCACCGTAAACAAGCTTCAACTGGTCTGAAACTCAGCTGTAAGGTTAATTGAGAGATTGAAAAGACATGGCAGTGTGTAAGTTATGGTAGAAAAAAATCAATGGCTACCATTTCCAGTCAGATATCGATAACGGTGACACTGAAAGTAGTGAACGCTAAAGCACAATTATAAACAGTTCAACAAAAATAAGTTCCCTTTTAAATAATATCTCAAATATTCCTTCTTTGATTTTTGTAACAGTTGGCTTAATTATAGGCCTGTACAATGTACATCGACCCTAAAAGTGTGAATTGTTACCTCAGTGGTAAAATTTTTTGGACAAGCCAAAACTTCAAAATTTTGAAAAGAGGGATGCGTACACTCAGGGTCTGCTGGTTCAGACAAAAATAAAGCAATCAAGTTGCAAATGCAGTAACAATGTATAGTCAATATGCAGGCCTACGAACTGGTGTACTTTCTTAGAAATCAGAATAGAGGTCTTGTCGATATTCAAGTTTTCACGAAGGGCGACTTATTTTTGTTGAATATATGCAATTGTAATGGGGAATGTATGTGTTAGGGGAATAAATTCTTAATTTTCCAGGTTCTGAGCCTATCACAGTCAGTATTAAATGTTATCTTTTCATCAGTCCATTGATGCAATTTCTGTGACTTACTTGCCAAACAGCCAGGACCATAAAATCCTGCAGCACATCCACTTTGACATATACCATAGAGACTGTCACATACTTCGGCAGAGTCAAGGCAGTTGCAGGTGTAGGCGCAATCTGTTCCAAAAAATCCTGGGTTGCAGAAAGCTAAAAACAAAACAAAATAGAAAATTTCTTTTTCATTTGTCAATTTATGTAATTAAAAGTGGGCAAATTATTAATATTTTCTTAAATTTAATTAAACGTAAAGGAGAAAGGATGCTAAAGTCCCCTCAGGCCTACACTCTTGATCATAAATATGGAATACATTTTTTGAGTTTCCATGCCAGCAAGGCCAAGTCATTCTCCCTAATCCTTCTTGGCAAGCTGATCTACCATTTGGGCTATTTGGGTTTGGCATAAATGATTGTAATGCTGCTAATGCATACCCCACAAATTCCACATTTCACCCTGTTGTTTTTATATCTAGGTAATGCTGTCATTTAGCTTTTATCAATGACAAGTTCTTAAAAATGGTAGTCATTGGCAACTTGGCAGTATATATGCAATTGAGCTGTATCATGCCTCTGTGGAAGTTTTCAAAATTGTCAATTCTTCAGGAAATGCACAAGTATTCTATATCTATCACCAAGAGTGCAATGTTCACCGGCATATATTGAAATGGAAATAAATTTTGGACAATTTGATTGGGAAATCTGTATCTATAAGATTATTATATTAATTGTACCGGATATATTTGTTGATGTTGTTGGCACAGATTGAATTGCTGTGGTCGATGCAGCTGTTGTTGTCACTGATTGAATTGCTGTGGTCGATGCAGCTGTTGTTGGCACAGATTGAATTGCTGTGGTCGATGCAGCTGTTGTTGGCACAGATTGAATTGCTGTGGTCGATGCAGCTGTTGTTGTCACTGATGTTGTCACTGATGATGTCACTGATGATGATGATGCTGTTGTAGACTGTAAAGAGGTTTCTGAAGCTGTCGACTCCAAACTTGAATTAGTTTCTTGTAGTGTTGTCATAGTCACTTCTGGAAGAGTTGTAGTTTCTGATGTTGAACTTGTTTCTGTTGTCATAGTCACTTCTGGAAGTGTTATAGTTTCTGATGTTGAACTTGTTTCTGTTGTTATAGTAACTACTGATAGCGTTGTGGTTTCTAATGTTGAATCTGTTCCTGTTGTCATAGTAACATCAGGTAGTGTTGTAGTTTCTGATGTTGTTGTTCCTGTTGTCATAGTAACATCAGGTAGTGTTGTAGTTTCTGATGTTGTTGTTTCTGTTGTCATAGTAACAACAGGTAGTGTTGTAGTTTCTGATGTTGTTGTTTCTGTTGTCATAGTAACATCAGGTAGTGTTGTAGTTTCCGATGCTGATATATCAAATGTTGTTGATATTGGATCAACAGTTGTCACCGTTGTGTCTGGAGTATCTGCAGAGAGAATTTTGCATTGGTCACTCATCATGCATATTGTTTGTCACACTATAATTTACATGTATCCAAGAGCAATCTAGCATATTTTACTTTCTTGATTAAGTATATATTTGTAGTTATAAAATAGCCTACAATCTTTCTTGATAATCAAGTAGTATTTTTAGGAGATAGAATAATTGTCTGCGTGGTTGGTATTTTATATTGGTTTGGTTTTCTGGGTTCAATGTGTGCAATGTATTTGATTGAGAGACTCTTTGACTTATAAGACAATCTTCAAATAATTAATTAAACACAGTTAAAACATGTGGATTGTGGGCAAATGGGGACAATGGAGTGATGACTGGGAAGAGCCATTGTGGTAATGTATATATATATATTAGAGTTAAGAATCATCCATTCAACAAGCCTTTGGGAAGTTGTCAATTGCTCACTGACATTGTACTGCATCTCTTGTTCCAGAAGTCTGCATGAGGTGATTGCTTTGTCTTCATTTGCTATACTCATATCAGATCGGTAGTACCTGAGAAATCCGTTGTGCTGAATTCATCCTCTGGTTCTGTTGCATTCCATATGTCAGTGACCACTTCCGTTTCTGTTGTGTCCCATGTGACGTCTTCAGTGTCCACTTCCGGTGTGCTGGTTGAGTCTGTTGCAGACAAAATTCAGTCAGGAGTTTTCTACATTGAGTGATCACATTTTATGGTGCAAAGGGTTGATTTAATTGGATCAAAGAAAGGGTGTGCACACCATAGCAATAACAAGCAGGGATTTCTAAAATTGTCAATATGTACATATACACCATTGTCAAAAAGCTTATGATTAGTTTAATTGTATATAGGCCTATTTCTTTGTTTGTTTTCAACACTTAAAATATGTACATTTAGAAATTCGTGACTGATATATTTGAGAACAGGGAACATGAATCTTTTTATAGCAATGCTATGCAATGTATACATGTACATTCTATAAATATCAATATTCCAATTCCAGGGTTTGGATACTGAAATGTTGCATTTACCTGAGGTGTTCTGTATTCCAGGCAAATCATTCTCCACATTAAGGTCACCCACTAAAAGGACAATAAATAAAATCACTTTACCATTTATTGACATTTCATCTTATCTATGACAATCAAACAGAACTGCCCTGACCTCTGAGGCTTTATCCTTACCTTCAAAAAATCCTCCTTGTAATTCTAGAGTGTGTACATTCAGACATTGTGTTGCTAAAAACTGGAAAAAAAGAAGAAGGTGAAAATATCACGAAGATTGAAACTTGAATGGCAAGTCTAACATGCATAAGAAAAATCATAAAGGATGGCATCTTAACATAACATGTCTCATAATGAGGTCATTATATCACATTAATGTATGCAGTGTACATAGCAGTACCCCATGCTGCATAGAAAGGCCTATATATATGTACCTGGAGGAGTTTTTTTCTAATAATAATGCAATTTGATTAAATGTTATCTGCCTGTATGTAAACAGACAATATTGTTACCAGACATGTAAACTTTCTTGATACAGACTGTTATATATATATTATATTGAATAATTAATTCATATTTCTCTTTACAATTGTGTAAATTATTGAATTGATATTTAGTAAATGAGTAGGCCTAGTTACTGAATGGTGACCCAGCCATGCTCATAGACTCTTCCCTCTTGAAGACAAATGGATTATAACAACAATTGGAGTTGCTTACAGGTGATTTCATTACCATGCGATTCTGATCATTCACAGTTGCCTGTAAGGGATCAATGCAATGTATACACTTGCTACGTTTGATAAGTTAGCTGTGTGACGTTCTATTGTTTCTAAACCAATTAGATTAAGCAAAAATGCTATGTATTTAGTGTGTAAAAAGGCTTAGAATCGCGTACTAATGAAATTGCCTGTAATGAATTTGTTTCTATATATGTCTTAGTCAATGCATTGCTTGATCCTAGCAAAGGGCGTGTGGTTTTATTATATGGATAAGTCATAGATCGACTAAATTATTCAATCTGGCCTAAAGGTGCCTATAAGTTATGCCATCACATGATCAAGACAGTATTCCAGCACTGACTCATCAGCTGATGGTACATGCAAGTACCTTATTGAAGAACAAAAGCACTGTAATTCAACTGATATTGATTGTGTTAAAGTTCATGAGCAAATACATGTTTACACACTGTTGGGTGTGCTATAAACTTTTGACTTACCAGAAGAAACCATACGTTTGCTTTATTGAGATCCAGAAAGTCCAGCATAGTAATTGTTATATCCCTCCAACTTCCAATAATCCGGGGAGTCCTTTAGTGCTCATGGATGATCCATTTTTCATGAGACGGAGATCATTTGTGGGGTGTGACAATTGCATACATTTATTGTAGGTGCATGTTGGTTATTCAGGTTAAATGTGTTATCGCCTAATGTTGCCACTTGTCTTATCTGCCCATATCTTTGCTGTTGTATATTCAATGACAACTTTAGCATTTTAACTACCACACAGAAATCTGTGCTGGGTCAACATCTCCACAGCACTTCACATATCAGACTGGATTCCATTCATGCTTAGTGTCTCCCAATCACTAAAGTGGCGATCAAATGACTAATGCAAACTGACTAATCACTCATATCAACAAATTCAACAAACCCTTTTAGTTGACCAAGTGGGATGATTGAATTTTTATTGGATGACTGAATTAAAGATGTTAAAAGATTCTTCATGTCTTGAATCATGATCATGGCGATTTGTGAAATACATGGCATGAATTTTGAGGCTACTTTTGCAACATTTACACTAATGTATACGTTACTACAATTCCTTTGGTCTAGTTTGACATAGTGTACAAGACACCCTTTTAAAATTATATTATCCAAATATTTGATACAATTAGGGGAGTCCCCTCGATCGGACCAGTGCCTCGATCGGAACACTGTGATTGTGACTAATGAACAGCTGTCCTGTCTTGAGTGATTCCTTTTCGATAATTTGGAAATGGTCATGAATGTTTGACATTAAAAAACCTTTCATATTTGAAGTTAAGGTAACAAGTATAAAATGGTAGTGTCTGATCTAACATTGTCATTCAGGTCTCACACTGTCAGAATTCACATACTCCTGGGAAATCCTTCGGAATTTGTTTCAGTGATCTCCAACTAATTGTCTCCCAAAACGAAAAAGAAAAATTCATTTATCTAGAAAATTCAGGGCACTGGCTTAAATTTTGCAAATGACAGATATTCCCTCGATTGGACCAGTGGAGTGTCCTTGATCGGACCACCTCATGGATGTATGCATATTCATAATGCAGCCTGTAAACATGATAATTTTAGCTTTTTATGAAGAAATAATCCAGTAGTCTATCATTTCTTGAAAAATAGCATTTAGCACATGCTGCAGGGCAGCATGTGCTGCAGATCACCAACACATGCTGAAAATTTTAATAATATCAGCACATGCTGAAAATTTTTCAGCACGTGCTATATTTTCAGCACGTGCCATAATATCAGCACATGCTGAAAATTTTTCAGCACGTGCTGAAAATTTATCAGCACGTGCTGATATTTTCAGCACGTGCTATAATATCAGCACGTGCTGAAAATTTTTCAGCACGTGCTGAAAATTTATCAGCACGTGCTGAAAATTTATCAGCACGTGCTGATATTTTCAGCACGTGCTATAATATCAGCACGTGCTGAAAATTTTTCAGCACGTGCTGAAAATATCAGCACGTGCTGAAATATCAACAAGTGTTTCAGCACGTGCTATAATATCAGCACGTGCTGAAAATTTTTCAGCACGTGCTGAAAATTTATCAGCACGTGCTGAAAATATCAGCACGTGCTGAAATATCAACAAGTGTTTCAGCACGTGCTATAATATCAGCACATGCTGAAAATTTATCAGCACGTGCTGAAATTATCAGCATGTGGTGGAATATTTCAGCACGTGCATATATATATAGTAACTAGAATGGCCCATTGTGGCAAAACAGGATACTAAAAAAATGTGTGTAGTTAAGTGAGGAAAACAAATTTTTGAAATTGAAAAAAAAAACCCCAAAAACCCCCCACTTTTTGCAGGACAACAATAGTACACTGTGCAAATTTGGTGGTCGTGGGTCACCCAGACGCCTCGTAAGAGGGACCGAAGACAAGATACATGCTGAAATTGTCCCCTGTCAGTGTCAGTCAACATGTGGTAAACTTCAGCATTAATTATCAGTTACGGACAGTTACATCCTGCTTGTTTGGAGGCTACGGGAATGTACACTAACAAGGCCGAAGGAAATGGAAAATATTTGTTGAGGCACGTGCCATGGCCCCCTCAGGCCAAAAATTAACGTGGAAGAAATAGGAAAAGCCGCGGAGCGCCCCGTATTCCATCACATGTAACGCCCCCCCCCCCAGGCCATTCCTAGATACGCCCCTGTACACACCTGCTTGAGTATTTATTAGCACATGTATATATTAGTGTTGTGAACCGTTTTACGATATACCGACAAAACCGGTACAAAGGTTTTGATACAGAAACCGGTACTAAAGGCTGCATAAATATATATCGCCAGCCATATTTTGGGGACAACCTAAAAGGCGTGACGGGGCACGGGACGGGGCGTGACGGGCGGAACGAACTAAAAGGCGTGACAAGATGACGTGACAGCTTCTTGTAGCTTTAAACGGTTACAGAAAGACAGCTAGTCGATGTACAGAAATGGCAGACCCCTTTTTGGAAATCTCAGAAGATTTTCTATCGATTTGATATTTAAAATTTCCAATCACAGACTTTATCCCTTGAAAATATGACAATTTTTCACAATGTTACATCAAAATCATTTTTAAAAAGTAGAAAAGACAAAAGTGTTCCAATGACCTAAAAATGCAGTTAAAATTATCTATTTTGGCGCAAATTTTATTCTGCAATGTGTTACTTATATTATGAAAGGAGGATGACAGAGATTTTGGGTTTATAGGCCTAGGCCTTTTATTTTAAAAATATTAATAAATAGTTATGTGGAACATAGTGTTAGGCCTATATTTAGATACACCAGCAAAACTTGACTAAAGTCAGCAGTCTGCAGCTCATAATGTAACTAATTTCCACGTTTCTTACTGGTGTTTATGCATAAATAGAGATACTGGTTAAGTTTGACAGGCATTTTTATTAGCTTAGACATGAAGTTAATCATGACGAAAGCAAAAGTTGTCACCCAGCGTCTCAGCACGACTTGCATCGTAGAAAGTGAGAGATTCTCCCCTAAAAACTTATTTTTCGTATGTTGATTAATAGTTTTACACTATCAATGCAATCAAGTAGTTAATAAATAATTTTTTTTTGAGCATCAGTATTTCCACTCATATTAGTAGTAGGGGAAATCTGAAATGGAGCTTAGTGCTCACTATATCCTCCTTCAATGCTCATGGAACTTTTTGACTAAGATAATTGATCTACCACAAAAGGACTCAAAGTTCATAAAGTCAACTGATTACTTTGATACACAAAAAGGACCCTTCATTAGGAATTGTGGATAACTCAACCATGTTTTATATAACAAAAATATCAGCTATGGTCCAACAAGCCTCTCTTACATAAAGACTTATAATTTATAGATCTAGGCATATAAGTCTAAATGAAGATTATGAATTGATAATGGGCTTGGAGGGAGTGTTATAGCCTATTTCCTTTTAAGAAAAACAATGATAATGTCCCATCTCAACATGAAAAGCTAAAAGTGTGAATTTTGTGAAAAAAAAAAAAAAAAAATCTGTGAGATCAGAATGAATTTCTCTTGAAAGATCACATTTGGCCTTGAGCTAGCAGTAAAGTATGCTGAAAACTAGCTTACAAATGAGCTGGGCTTTCTAAAAAGTGGTCTGCCATTTCTATAGCATCGGTGGTTGCTTAATTGTGGTCATTTTTATTGATTTATTGCTGTCCCGTAATGCTGTCACGCCATTCAGTCCGTCCCGCCCGTCACGTGCCGTCCCGTGCCTCCGTCACGTCTTTTAGGTACCCCCCATATTTTGACAGTTGCAGCTTGTTCAGATCCATTTCACGGCAAGAATTTCACGAAACTGACGCTCCAATGTTCTTGCTTGCATTCATTATCTCTTGATTGAACTAATTGTTGTTTTAACTACATAAAAGACCCTTTATTCAGTGATACACAGCTAGAAAATCACGAAAATCCACGGCTCCACAGCCCGCGAAACCTTGCCTCTGACAAATGCTAAAGTTGAAATTAATTCTTTAATTTTAAAATAATTTTCTTCTCACTGTATCATCCCAATTTCGTAAGGTGAACAAAATAAGCAATATTAGCTATAAGTAACTTATGTTCAAATAGCTTGTGCATCAATAAATAATTAATAGGAATTAGCATCTGCCTTCTTCTTCTTCCAGTGTGCATGTTCCCCGGTGGCTGGGCCAGCTCTACCAATTATTGGGAGCTGCATGTATTAGCATAAATTGCCATGTAAACAACCACAAACAGCATGCAAATGAGCAAGATATTGCAGAGTGAACTTGTTACCTCATTGTTTTCTATCATACTGTGGGAATCTTGAATTGTTATTATTTAATAGTCAAAACTGTTTTTACCATCCTAATTTATCTGATTTCTCGTTTTTAATTGATTTACTCTTTCATATATATTTTTGTTTGAGATATGTCATCAAAAAGCTCCTTGGAGCTAATTTTTTCAGCAAACCTGACAATAAATGAACATTTGAATCTTGAATCTTTATTCTTGAATAAAAAGACAGTATTACCATTGACACTTTCAACTAGAGGTTGTGTCGCAAGCCTGGGAGTTCACCATGTGTATGTTGTTTTGCAATTTTGGTGCGTTGATTCTTGGGAAAATGGTTGGTGCCCTCTCCCCTGAAATTCCGATACTTAGGGCTGATGGTTGCAAAAAGTGAAGAAATGGATGAACAGCTTAAAGAAGTAAAAGAGAAAGTACACTTGAGCGGCTTACAATACAATTATGGCAATAGCAGGAAGCCCAGACCTAAAAGGTATTGAGATGAGAACGGTATGGCAGGTGATAAAGGCCTGCATAATATATGCATGGGAAGCAGTAAACGCTATACGAAGAAGGAACACGAAGACCTAAACCTAAAAAGGACCATCGACAGTGTCATAAAAAGAGTAATAGGCACACCCTGATCTACCCCATGACCATGGGAACCGCTTAACATGAAGACAGGACTGTTGGAGTTAACAAGCTCATTGATCTCAGATTCTACTCTTCTACTGTTTGGTTTATGGTGTCGGCAACATTAGTGTTAAAAGTACACACTGATTTACTCGAAACTGTCTGTATCACGCTGTACAAATGGACGGACTCAACGGCAGTCATCAGGCAAATAAGGCAGTTGACATATTTTAAAGGAATACAAATAGCAGTGTCCATATAATGGCTATGATATTATGATCCTAAATTAATGAGATAGTCACAGGAACATTTATCCTAATGATATAGTAACGAAAAATTCAATCAGAAAGAACCACGGACATTTATATAGGGGTGTATTTTCTGACTGATGTCTTACTTTCGTCTTTGTAACTCACTTTTTAGTTATTTTCTGTGAAAATTTGGAAAAACCGAGAAAGAGGCACACAGCTAGAAATGTAAGTCATTTTATAAGATACTTTTCAAGCTTCCAAATGCTTTATTAATACAGTAGATCAGTATTTTAAAATCTGCTTCTTCACACAAATCTTGAAAGGACAGTTGAATGCGGTAGGCCTGAGCAGGCACACACAACCAACTCAATGACACAAGCAATGGAATCACACTAGAACAGAAAAATTGCATTTTTCATAAGACTAGGCCTATAAACTATTAAAAATATAATTATATAGGAATGTAATGATTATAGAATAAGGAAAAACTGTCTAGATCCTTAATTAGAACAGAGCTTGGTTATAACAATATAAACACTAAATTTCACATAGAATGTAGCAACATCAGTCTCTGATCCAAATCCAATGAATTTGACCTTTGTTGTTCAATATGGATGACCCTAAGTTGGATCATAGCCTCTCATCTGCCATTGAATTTCTCACAACGGTTTTTATCCCCTTCATAGCAGAGAAGCTTCGCTCTCAAGATGCACTGGGTCAATTCCACCGTGACATTTGGGACAATTGATACATTTTCTGGCCATGTCACTGGCCAAATTTGCCAGAAAGAATTAAAAGAGAATTGTGTGGCTGGACTACATCATTCTTATTGCCTTAAAGAATAAATTAGTGAAGGAAACACATCCGGATATTAATTGCTGTTTCTGCAATTAAATTAAATATATACTGTCGTGACTGATGGGACATTTTTGACCACAGGTTTCTGGGTATGTTTGCTTATCTTGAAATATCTGTGTTCAAAAGCATGCATAAATTTGTATCAAGGTGCATTTACTTCCTATTGAGTGTGACTTTCAAATGAAACCAACATTTACTTTTTTGCATCCCTCCTTGTTTGGGAAATCTATTATTTTCTGGCGTGACTGATGGGACAAAATCACTGTGACTGATGGGACTTATCTGAAGGAAAATTGTTTAGGTCACGATTATCTAATCTAGGGTGAACACATTAAAAATTTATTTAATCTGTCAAATTTCAGATCGCTGAAAGTGAGAATTGCCAACTTGTCAAATATGCAGATGACACAGCACTTGTTGCAAGATGTGTTAATGATGATGTTTTATATAGGAGTGAGGTTCGTAGATTCTGGTGCTGTAACAACTATTTAGAACTAAATGCTAGCAAAACTAAGGAGATGGTAGTAGATTTCCGTAGAACACCTTGTACACACGAACCATTGTATATTAACGCTGAGGTAGTTGAAGCTGCTATTGAGTACAAATACCTTGGTTTAATGATTGATGAGAATTTAAAATTTTCCAGCAATGTTAACAAACTGGATAAAAAGGTAAATTCACGTATGTATTTTGTTCGGATGATGCGTAAACTCTGCTTTGATGAGAGAATAATCAACCTGTTCTACACTGCCGTAATCCAATCAGTTTTCTCTATTGTGTGTTGGTTCGGGAATGCTCCAGATGATGTTAAACGCAAATTGAATAAAATCATCAAACATTGTACAAAATTACGTGCTGCACAGTTAGAGTAGCTGATCTGTATGAGCGAGCCACTAAGCAGAGACTCGGTGTCATTATTAATGATGTGTCTCATCCTCTTAATCAAAAATTTGAATTGTTACCATCTGGGCGTAGGCTAAGAAGTGCAAAATGTAGGACGAGCCGCTACCAGAGATCCTTTGTACCATCTAGTATAAATATAGCTAATACAACGGGGCTCTCCCCAAACTGCATAATCAATGTATGAATGTGTGTGAATGTAATTCATGTAATTCATTTTGTATGAAAGTTGCTGTATGAATGTATTTATGTATACAGTTGTGCTTGAAAATTAGTGAACCCATGGAGATTTACCATTGAAGACAATGATAAAGTTGTCTCACCGTACTGGCCATAACATAAATCATATTGCACGAATCATTGAACCAATGACTGTTTTATACCATTGAGGTTTTCCACTACATGTACCAGCCTGGCCATTGGATTGGTATCAGGGGTCTTTGCGCTAGATAGGGGTTATAATTGTGCAAAAGTAAGTGCACCCTCTGCTCCTATCTTTTAACATTACACTTAGGGTGCACTTACTTTTGCACAATTATAACCCCTATCTAGCGCAAAGACCCCTGATACAAATCCAATGGTTAGGCTGGTACATGTAGTGGGAAACCTCAATGGTATAATACAGTCATTGGTTCAATGATTTGTGCAATATCATTTATGTTATGGCCAGTATGGTGAGACAACTTTATCATTGTCTTCAATGGTAAATCTCTATGGGTTCACTAATTTTCAAGCACAACTGTAAATGTCAATTATACATAAATACATTCATACATTATTATGTGCTACTGTTTTGCCTGTGTGTATGTGTGATGTTGTATGAATGGGCTAACCACAAGCCAAATTGCATGTTTCCATGACAATAAAGTATTTATTATTATTATTATTAATGCAATTTCACAGGCAAAAAACACCAAATTTCTATGAAATAAACAGGCACACAAACCAACTGGTTTTATATTTTTCTAAAATTTCGAATAAATGGAAAATCCAGCCTTTTTGCAACTGAAGCATAGATTTACTGCATTTCAGCAAGCTTCGTGAAATACCAGTTTAAATTTTTTAATTATGCTAAAAACTTGACAATTAGAGCTACATTGTATCTCAAAAATCACCAAAAGTGATACACTCCGTGGAATTGACCACTTGACACTGGGATTTTCACTGCAATCTTACGTAGCTTGTGGGCCTATAGTTCATGGAAGGCCTCACTGTATGGTTGAATAAATTTGGAGAATTCTTGAGAGTCCAGATGAGGCTCTACATGGGGTTTTGCGTCCCCCTGTCCCTTTACAATTTTACTTTTGAATTCCCTGTCCCTCAGCTCTATTTTGTGTCCCTTGTCCCTCAAGGTAAAAAAAAAAAGAAAAAAATCATAATGAAATGAAAAAAAATATGTGCAAAGACACTCTCTTCATATGTACAGACTGTCATTGGCATTTTAATTTGAATACATTGATACTTGATTGTCATATCATTGCCTTTTTTATCTTTTTTGAATGCATGGCGAAGTGTGGATGCCATATCATGTTGGTGTACTCCAGCTGTGGCCTGAATGAGTCTTGAATAGCAAGGGATGGCTTACTTCATCCAGACTGGGGATTGTGTGTTTGATTTAAGGCCCAGGATTTTGTTGTCCTTTTTTCACTGAAAAGTTGACATGATGATGGAACTTGAGCTCTTTTTCTTTCAACTCCAAGATCATTCTCAACTCTGGTTGACTCTCAGTGAAGTATTTTGCATTTGGTATCATTGAAGCACAGTTGCCCACTGGTCTGATCAGGTTTTCAGGCCTGGAGGTCTTCTTGTAGGGTGGTGTAATCCCCAGAGTTCCAGATGACGTGACGCAGTAAATTTTTCTGTCATCCGCACATATTTGGATGGTTGATGTTGTGACATCCGAAATGCCGTTGATGAAACATACAGTTGAGGACAAAATTATTAGCCCCCCCCCCTCTGGATACCCCTTTTAATTCCATTTTTCTCGAAAATGGGTGTCACAGAACAACCATATTTTAACCTAAGCTATAATTATATATATGGTATTTCTATTACAAAAGCTAAATTTTTGCAAAAATGTGAAAAGTAATCGAGATAAATAAATAAAACAAAATTTACTTGGGACAAAATTATTAGCCCCCTGATGCTTACCACCTCTGGGGTATCATCTGCCTGGTTTTAAATGATTTATAACACTCCAGAATATTAAATTGAGCTTTCAACTAATCTCAGACACAACATTTAGTGTCCTTTCTTCCTTGAAAATTCATTGTAGGCCCCCATAATTGTTGGTCTCCTGGTAAACACAATTGCCGCATTCAAAAACTCACTTTTTTCAAAAAGTATAAGAAGTCTGCTGCCTAGATTAATTCAAAAGGTTCATCTGACATATTTAGTTACCCTCCAGTAGAAAAATACAACAAATGTTTGGATCATTGTGGATTTAAAGGACATAATAATGACCCCAACTGCTATTCTGATTGAATTCCGCTGATTTGCTCGCAAAATGTTTTGTAACATAAATCTTTTTCTGGAATATTTTCACATCTGACGAGATTATGGGGTCCTTGAGCACCAATAAAGCCTGGTAAAACTGTTATTATACAGCTTTGTGACCAAATGGATACGGGGTTTTGCTGAGCCACATTAGTTGTCCACTCTATTGAAAATCACAGGGATCCATTCAGTGGTAGATGGGCTCCTCACCCGATACAGAACATTCTGTTAATATTAGAAGGTCCTGTAACATAGTCTGAGACCATTTCAGCATGACCAAAGACTAAATGTGACCACATGACCATTAAAAAGGGCCCTGTCAAATTCAGAAGAATGGACAACTAATGTGGCCCAGCAAAACCCCGTGTCCAGTTTGTCACAAAGCTGTGTAAGAACAGTTTTACCTGGTTTTATTGGTGCCCAAGAACGCATGATAGTGGAACTTCTATTGCAAGATGAGACAAGTCTTTCTGTATTTGAGTTAGTGCACCTTCGCTGTTCCTTGATTATCAATGTTAATTCTTGGTTTGATTACAGGTTTTATAAAGGTTTTCTGCCGTCCTGGTCAATCATGTGCAATAATGTTCCTTTTTCATAGGATGAGAGCCCACTACATCAATGTTTCCTTCTGGCCAACAAACCTCAATTTTATTAAATAACTTGATATAATGGGATTTAATGGGCCACACCTACTGCCGCTTGACATAAAATATATATGTTGGCATTTTAGATGTCTTTCTTACTCTACAATACTTATAAAAACCATTTAGTGACCATTTAAAATTGTGTGCATGTGTTTCAGATGTGCAAGATGCAACATTATCTTTCGTTATGGCGCCTTTCCACTATAGGGTAAAGTAAAAACACAAAAGGTTCTACTTCATACACTCCTGCTCATAAATATGGAATACTTTTTTTTTTTAAAGTATCAAATAAAAGCAAATTTCAGAATGTGAATGTAAGCAAGGTCCATTGTGAAGATCAAATCATCTTCTCTAATCGCTCTTTCAAAGCCTCAACTGCGTTTTTTGCAAGAATTATATATTTTTGGTTCAGTGCACCTCACCCTAAAGAACCCCCTGAATTTCCATATTTCGTGCTGCTGTAACTTTTACTGGGGTTAAAGCTGCAGCATGCATTTTAAATGACACCATGTTCTTCCCTTTAGCGGTCATTGGAAGTAGTTGCCATTGAATCAGACCATCATGTGCCCCAAAAGAAGTTACTAAAGTTGTCAATTTCAATTGAGAATATCAAAGTTTTCCATATTTATGAGCAACGGTGTAGAATAAGTCCGGTTTGTAGGAAAAATTGCTATGGACTGCCTGACACTGGTACCTGCTTCCCTTCAGATATTTACCAACATTAACGAGACAGAAAACCCTTGAAGGAAGGTCTCCAATATCAATAAACATATTAATTAGTTTTAGTATTTTATCGATTTGGCCAAATTACAAGCACACGCCAGGACAGAACCTACAAGACTCTTCCGAAAGTTACAGAAACATCTCAACATAAAGCATTTCTGGGGGCCCCGCAACTTCTCAGCACAGGGGCCTCCACACACCCAAATCGGGCACTGCTTTGAACTGCGATTTTCACTCTGCAGTGTCTGCACCTTGCACTGCGATTTGCACTGCACTTTACACTGCACTGTGGCACATTATAAGAGAGACAAACTTCTGCCTCAGCCAGTTGCTGTTTTGCATTCAATCAGTAGGGAAGAGCGGGGCACAGTGAGATACTTTTTTATTTTCAAGTGTTCCAAAATCTTGGCAGTAAAGAGTTAAATGAGATCAGGTCCACATTACACAGCGCTCCTGAAGAAACATTGGGGTTAAAAAAATGAGCCCGAAACGGGACCTGTACCATCCAAAACTACACGATCATACAAACAGTTAAAGACAAAAACGAAAAAAATCTGTTGGGAATTTTTTGAGAAATTCAACTTTTAAAAAATCTAGTTTATCCCACCACTAGAATACATGTTTAACGGCATATTACTAAATTAACAAGCTTGAAAATGTGATGAAGCCTGTTTGCAAAGCTCTGTGATGCATTTCAAACAAGTTTTGATGATGAATTAAAAGTACTGATTTATGTCAAAAAAGTGTGACAAATTGTTTATCAAACACTGTAAAAATGGAAAAATAATAATAATATTAATAATAATAATTTATTTTATAAAGCGATTTTCCACAAAGTGCTCAAAACGCTGTACAAGATAAGTTATGTTGGTGATGTGTGCCTCCATTGTGATATTTTTATCAATTATCACTCCAAGATTACGGGCAGATGATGATGGCTGATTGTAGAGTCACCAATGGTGAGGGACACTTGAGAAAGATTTCTTTCCATTTCCTTGCTGGAGATGACAAGATATTCAGTTTTCCCATCATTCATCTTCAGCTGGTGTTGACGCATCCATCTTTGGACCAAAGACACACATTGCATTAACTGATCCATGGCTGTAGTTGTCTCTCCAGGTTTAACACTGAGGTACAGAGTTGAGTCATCCGCATACATATGGTATTGTGGGGCTTGTTGATGGAGGAGTCTGCCAAGCGAGTAGGTATAAATCGTAAAAAGGATCGGCCCAAGGACCGATCCTTGCGGAACACCGCAGTCCAGTTTCTTTGATGGTGAAAGAGTACCCTTGATGTTGATCTTTTGCTGACGATTGGACAGATAACTGCAGAGCCAGAGCAATGCCTTGTCCTGTATACCAATGCTAGAAGTGGCCCAAATTCGAGAATTTTCCTGTGTTTGATTGCTAAGAATTTAAGATTATCCTTATCCAGGATATGGAAGCATCTTGTGGCTTTTGAATATAAAGAATGTCTCATTTAATGTATTTTCATAGGCTAGGAAAGAGTGGCAAGCAATCAACTATCATACCATGTAATGTATTGTGATTTCTCCTGCACAAGATTCACAACTAACTAAACTCATTTTGAGAATTGTACCCCTTTCCTTCTTTCTATCTTAAAAAATGGGTGTCATAAATGAATTGTCTATTGAGCTGTTGAAGCTCTTTCTGAATTGCAATGACCAGTTGAAACATAGGCCTATGTGTAGTTTAACACCGTGAAATACTTAAATTTGCAGTGAAACCTTTTTTGGAAAATTTATTTATCCAATCGCTGATCCTGAGTATCCCTTAATATGCTGTCCAGTATGTTGCACAGTATAGATATCGAGCCATACTACAGCTTTTTTATTGCATTCCAGGATGTCATACATGCATGCTTTGATAAGTCCCTTGATTCTTTCAAATCAAAGAAATTCTTATATCCAGTAAATTTGTTCATTCTGTACACTATTTAAAAAACCACCAGAGTACTCATTTAGATAAGACAATTACAAGGTATACCTGGAAAAGTGTAGCAAACATCTTGCTCAATTTTCCGCACAGGTCGTTGATAACTGCGATGCCTATTTTCAGGGCCGGATTAAGGAAGAGTGAGGCCCTAGGCTGAACCCCGATGTGAGGCCCCTTGCTGGACCTGACCTGAGACCAGCAATCACCAAATTTTCCCTCTAATTCCCACTTTCTGTTTTTTGGCTTAAAATTTATATTTAAAAATTGTCATTAAAATGTCATTAAAATTAATGGATCGCTTGATTGTAAAGTTTTCTGTACAAAATTACATGTGCTAGTAACAAACCAGAAAGAAATCATTGTATTTTACCCTGTTCTACTTTATTTGATATACATTTCCCTGGTACAATTTCGTAAGATTAAGCAGTTCCTCCATTATCAACTGTACAATTATTGCAATTGCAAAAATTTGAGCAAAACATCGTAATTTTTGCAATAAGGAAAACATCTGCAATAAACATCAAAATATTTCCAATAATCATGAAAATATCTGCCATAATTTTGAAAAATGCGTCAAAGAAGCCAAAAAATGTACTAAAATCAAAGAAAATATGGGAAATTTTACAATTATTCCAAATAATATCACATTTTCATCCAATTGTTGCACCAATAATTCTGAGACAGTCTTAGAGATTTCAGCAATAGTCCCGGAACTGTTTACAATAATCAAAGAATTTTTTTTACAAGAATTGTAAAGTCTCTTTATGGCATAACTTTCAGCATTAATCATACTAATTTGCAAATAACTGCAGAAATTTCTTAGGTTTTACAAAAAAAGTCTAAGACTATTACAGAACTATTAACGATTACTATTATTGGTGAAATTTATTCGGTTATTTCTGTAATAATGGTAATAAATTTGGGATACCATGGAATTTCTTAGATTATCTTACAAAATTTTTATGTCTTTTCTGCCGAATTTTTGCTAGTGTAATTGTATGATTGAGTCCAGAGGAGCTTCATATGATATCATCTTTAAACACGGATTTCTAGGCTTCACGATCCGTGATTATAAATTGGGGCCCCTTACATCCTTCCACTTTGATATAGACACAATGAGGATCAGTTCTCTGTGAAAAAATGCGTTTCTTGACTAATGATAGCTGATGAAGTGTCATCTTCTCTACTTCAACACGGGAAACATAGAGGCTGTTTGATAAGTCATGATCAATAGACGGCCATTTGACTTGTCAAAACTGGTTTTAGAGTGAAAATCAGATACATAATCCTTTCGTTTGGCTGTCACCAACAAGCGGGATTAGTCTCCTTACAGTGATGCACTTTGATAAAGAAAAAATGAGGATCAGTTCACTGTGAAAAATGCACTTCGTGATTCATGATAGCTGATGAAGTGTCATCTTCTATACTTTCAACATGGGAAACACAGAGGCAGTTTGATTAGTCATGATCAATAGAAGGCCATTTGACTTGTCATAACTGATTTTGGATTGAAAATCAGATGCATGATCCTTTTGTTTGGCTGTCACCAACAAGAGGGATAAGTCTCTAAATCAAATTAACATTGAAAGTATTGGGTATGATCATGACAAATCATCTGTATGATGACACACAAAGTGCCATTTTCACAGTGCAACAGTGCACTCTTTTTCGGTATCAAAGTGCATCGCTGTAAATCAAATTAACATTGAAAGTATTGGGTATGATCATGACAAATCATCAGCATGATGACACATCAAGTGCCGTTTTTACTGTGCAACAGCCCACTCTTTTTCTTTATCAAAGGGGAAGGCTATATTATGCAGTTGAGCCCACCTTGTCTTCTTGATTTTTCTCAATTTATTTTTGACTTAAAATTCTCAAATTTAGAGAAATTTTATTTTAATTTTTTCACCAAATGTGAGCCCCCCCTGAGGTGTGAGGCCCTAGGCTATAGCCTACTCAGCCTAATGGATAATCCAGGCCTGTGCTATTTTGACAGGCCGTCCAACCACAGGCGGAAATATCACAATGGCTTAGCAGTTCTAGAGATAGAGAGGAAGGTGTATGGCTCAAGTGCCGCCTGGTGGAGTGCAAATATAGAAAATTGATTAAAATTGCTCAAGGAGCAGCCTTTCACAACATTCTCGTTGGTTCTGTGAGATAATAGTCTCTCAGCTACACTTAGAGATGATTTTCACCCACTACACTGCATTTAGACTCGCATTAAACCTTGTTTGGCCAATCTTACCTATGTGTGCACCCATATCAGCATACATCACAAGGGAATTCCGTTTGACAGCCAATCAGAATTTAGGAGACCACAGAGCCATCTCTTGATTAAGTTGGAACCTCAGTCTGCCCTTTGGTGAGAATACTATAGCCTGTTTCCCAGCCACCACAAAACAGGCCTGGTGTCCATGGGATATCCCAAGAGTACTATTTATGGCAACTTGCGCAAATATGACCGCACATAAAGACTGTCATTTTCCCATAGGGGAGCTTGAGCAATACACCTTGGTATAATATAACAGAATAAGGGCAAAGCATGTGAACACTGCCTGTGGTCCAACTGATGATGATTTGAAGAAATTCAGCCAAACTTTTGAATTGTTCTTGATTTGAACCATATAGGCCTACTAATCTAGGTCTTAATGTACGTGTATATTATGCATAAGGGAAATGGTTGATGCCAGCACAAATCTATGAAGAAGATTGCGTGGTTTGATTGTCGTGACCATACACATGTTAACATGCATCATTCTGTGCTGCGACCTTGTTCTATATATTTGAACTCTTGCATGTATATATTATACCAGAAACTAAGCAGGTTAATTGGGAATCATAGCGGGGCAGATTTGTCATGAATAGGGGAGTAATATTTCATTTATACATAGAAGCATGAAACTTGGCACATTATTTAAAAGCATCTTAAAGAATAAATTTAGATAGGGAGCCACTTCAGATTTGACCTGGTTGAGCCATGGCAGCCATTTTCCAAAATGGCGGCTATTTCTCTCATTTTCCTGCTTTCTGTGTAGTGCCTACAGTTTGACCATATAAAAACAGTGGTTATTATTTCTTCTAAAGATTAAAAAAGCTATCAATTGATTCCTGGGTTGAACTAAGGAATTTTAGGGTGGTCAGGGACCATTTTGTTATAACTGTTGAAGAAAATGCAGCATTTTCGCGGTATTCCATAATTCTATGGCATCTCAATAAATATTTAAATAGACCACATATGTGAATTCCTTGTAAGAAGAGCTTTCAAATGCATGGTAGCATCACTAGTTTCCATGAATTCTTAGTCAAAATGAACCTCAGAAGCGATATCTTCAAGAAACTAAAAATTTTCATTTTTTCCATTTCAACTCCAAATTTACGAAACCCATTAATGCGGGTACTCATTTGAAAGCTCTTTTTGAAAGGAATTTAAATATGCGTAGAATTGGCGAAACCAACCAAAACAGCGAAAATACAATATTTGAGTTGATAATTCTACCACAATGGATTCTAGAAAGCCTGAAAACAGTTGAGACTACTAAAAATGTTGTAGTAATGTTCTGAATACCTAGAGAAGGAATAAGAAACACTATTTGCATGCATTTTATTTGTAGGAACTACACAGAAAGCAGCAAAATGGAAGAATTGCTCGTTAAGTGTCTGACTGTGCCCCGCTCACGGGGTACAGTGAGGCAGCAGGCGGGGCACAGTGAGACAGGGCCTCTGCTGCCGTAACTGCCGATCCTCAGGACCTGCAGAATTGTTCTATCAATTGTTGCTACAGAAGCTACTGTACTCCAATAAAAGCAGCTGGCTAGGTGATTTTTAGGTCCTTTTTTTAGCAGGGCCGGCCTTAGCGGGTGCGGGGCCCAATGCGAACCACCTCTGCGGGCCCCATTTTTAAACCGTCCCAGCTGGTGTAAATCATCCATTTTAGGAAAATCCTGGACATACATACACATCACTTTAAGAATAATATATATATACATGATATAGGTCTATAACAGACCTCTCAACCAACCCCAAAAAAACGGGTTTTCCTCGTTTTTTTAGCATAAAACCCTGTTACCCTCTAATTTTGGTGCAAGAACCCTGTTTTGAGAACCTAAAAACCCTGGACAAATAGCTTCCTGTCCTTCACAATTGTTGGGCTAGTAATGCTACCCAGTGAACACTGCCTGGAAAGAAGCTTGCATGATGAGGATGCTCATCTGCTTTTATTCGTCATACGCTGTCATTTTAGCCTTGAATTAAAAACACTGGAGTGCATCTTACAACCATATCAATAGTTTTGAATATAATTGCGATTTCTCAATACAGAAATTTTTTACAAATGGACCCCGATTTATTGATGAAAACCCTTTAAAAATAATGTGGAACCCTGGAACTGATGTTCCTGAGGTTGGGACGTCTGCTATAATTAACATGAACAAATGTTATCAAAAGCTAAAAGTAGCAGTGTTAGCAATAAATTGAGCCTATTTGGCATGTTTGGGCTTGTACTGAACTGACATATGTACAGTGTGGGTTTCTGCTGAAGCTGATTTTTATTGTTGCAAGAAACATTCTTCCATTGTTCAGCTAACATTGGCCAACATAAGGGACGTCTCATCAAGCAATCAAGGAACTCCTCCTTTACTTTGTTGATCCATGCAGTGCCACCATACTGGCCAATCCTTAATTGCAATTCTCATGGGCTCTTCTGTTGAAAGTATCAAGTATCAAGTAGTTACTGGACGCAGGTCTTGGCATAGACCTCTATATCCAGATCGTAATGTTTATTTAAAGATCACAGTTTGTGCGGACGGAGGTGTACTGAAGATCGGACGGAAGTGCAGACAAAGTGCAGAAGATAATCAATATGGATATTGATGTGTAGAAAAAAAATGTTTATATACAGTATGTATATATTTACAAAAACATCATCTGAATGATGATGTCCAATTATATATTTAGCTCCTTCACGGGGGACTGCAGATTTAGGTGAAAATTTATTTTGTGAGTCCATGTTTACAGGCCGAACTAGCAACCATAATATAGCAACTTAGTTGGATCACCAGTAATTTGACCAGTCAATACTGGATACGGGATACTGGCCGCATTGCAACCGTATATAAATTGATATGCACAGTGTGTTCTCCAGTGAACTACAGTACCAATTGGGGTCATGGTAATACGAGGGTGAAAAGTTATGCAGACGTAGAATGAAATCGGCCTAATGGTTGTATCTTATTGTAGAATCTTAGCTGCCAGGCATAGTATACATTTCTTCCTTCCAGTGCTTGTCTAGCCGGTTTTTGAATGAGTCCAGAGTCTTGGCTTCAACTACCTCTGGGGGTAAGGAGTTCCAGTCATCAATCACCCTGTTGACAAAATTAAATTTACGAACATCTAGAGCCAGAGTTCTTTTGTACAGTTTGTAACGATGGCCACGTCTATTATCCTCAGCACTGGGGAGGCACAGCTGTACATTCTCATCATACAGGCCATGGATATACTTCTATCATGTCACCTCGACGTCGTCTATACTGAAGTGTTGGGAGTTTGAGTAATTTTAATCTTTCGGAGTATGAGTGGTTTTTGAGGCCGTTTACCTGCTTGGTGGCATTACGTTGAACGCTTTCAAGACGAAGTATTTCAGCTTTTGTGTGATGGCTCCACACTGACTGACCGTATTCCAGTCGTGATCTAACCAGACTCACGTAGAATGGTTTGAAGGTCTGTGGTGTCAACTCGATGAAATTTCTTCTTATTAGACCCATTATTTGCGATGCCTTTTTTATGATACTATTGATATGTAGTTTGAAGTTTAAATGATTATCAAAGATGACCCCAAGGTCTTTCTCGTGGTCTGTAGGTGGAAGATTTACTTCTGTTCTTGGGCCATTTCCTTCGTTAGTATAGAGGTGTCTGCAGGGCAGGGTGGTAGTATTACTGGTTTTCTTAATGTGCAATTGCTTACACTTTTCCGGGTGGAATTTCATTAACCAGTTGTCCGACCAATGCTGGAGTTTGTCCAGGTCTTCTTGTATGGAGTCATTAATCACGTTTGTTGATTTGTCATAAATTTGAAAAATTTTTGTGTCATCTGCGAACATATAAACCTTGGAGTTAAGTTGATCTGGCAGATCGTTCATGTAGATGATGAAAAGGAGTGGTCCGAGAACGGAACCTTGTGGAACACCGCTGGTGACAGGTTTGGGTAGCGATTTTCGACCGTTAATTTCTACATATTGGTATCTGTTGGTAATGAAGCTATTAATCCATTTAAGGAGATTACCCTGGATGCCATAACAGGAGAGTTTATGTAGTAACCTTTTGTGGGGGACGGTGTCAAAGGCTTTTTGTATATCCATATAAATTGCCTCGATGTGGTTCAGGTGTTGGATGTTGATTACAATAAACAGGATTGAGGTGCAATTAGGGTACAAAAGCAAGATTACAGAACAAGAGCTAATTGCTAGATGTGCAATTAAGCATGTCAGCACTGCTGCTTGGACCCTAGACAGGTCTGCAAAATTGTATACATGTATGTCTTTTGCAGTTTTTTTAAGGGAGCGGGGCCCCCTAGAGCGCGGGGCCCGATGCAGCTGCATCGGTTGCATTGGCCTAGGGCCGGCCCTGTTTTTGAGCATGTTTCGAAACTTCATCGCACAGGAACATGCATGACTTATTTAACCTGCCGCACCTGTTACATACTAATCAAAATTCTTTCTGATGCTTCCCTTTGGATAGCAGTTTATAGTAGGCGTTTTGTTTTAATAGGGAATTGTGAGCTATGCATTACATTTAGGTCGTTTCGAGTTTATGTTGTGATGTCTCACTGTGCCCCGCCTCAAACTGTCTCACTGTGCCCCAAGCAGCTGTCTTTATAAAAATTTTGAATCCTGCGGACCGTTTGCCTGTATTGTGGTTCATCGTCTCACTAAATTAAGATAGATAATCAAGGTTTGAATCCCTGGCAATTGATTTGCATTGTACCTTTTTTCTTGGGAATTATAACAAAAAGTCGTTCAGCAAAATTATTTACTTTTACTGGCTAAAAACCAAAATATTGAAATTCCACTCTCAATATGCTGTGTAGGCATTCAGGATATAGGACAGTCTCTCACTTACTTACTTTTTTACTATACAAAAGAGGGTTTATCTGTAAACATTACCAGCTAGACGCTATGGGCTTTGTCTCACTGTGCCTGCCGTCTCACTGTGCCCCGCTCTCCCCTATACATCGGCTAGGATGAGAATGTCTGTACAACTTGTGGTCTTTCTTTCACAATAAATTCCAGTTTAAAACGTCATTTAATTACCAAACATAACAAACATCAAGATGGGTGTGCAGTTGGAGATTTTGAAAAAAACTTTAGAGTGGTACATGAAGATGGGAGTGGAATTGATAGATTTGTCTTGAAACATCCATTCACTATGCTGCTCAGTGGACCGACTGCCTGTGGCAAAACTACACTTGTGAAGAATATTTTGAAACACAACAAACTTATGGTTAGTCCAACCCCTCAAAGAATAGTGTGGTTATATAAAATATGGCAGCCAATGTACGATATTATTCAGGCTACAGTAAAACCAAAGGTGGAGTTTATTAAAGGAATTCCTCATGGCATAGATCATCCTAGCTTCTTTGATCCAAACATTGCAAATTTTCTAATAATCGATGATTTGATGACGTCATGTGGAGATGATCCTCGCATGACGGAGATCTTCTATGAGGGTTCACACCATCGATCTCTGAGTGTGGTATTGCTTTGTCAAAACCTGTACTACAGCAAAAGTCCAACACAAAGACGGAATTGTCACTACGTTGTATTGTTCAAGAATCCAAATGACCTACAATCTGTCATGACATTTTCCAGACAAGTAAATCCCAGAAGAGTAAAGGAATTTTTACAGCACTATGACAGTGCAACATCCAGACCATTTGGCCATTTATTGCTCGATTTCAAGCAGACAATGGATGAAAACGACCGCCTCCAGCCAAATATCTTGGATATCAAAAACGACAAGTTCAAGGCTGCAAATACTACCGAAGGCTCTTCGACAGACTGTTCTTTTCATTCTGTTGACAATTCTGACCACATCAGTCATTCCAACATGATTTCATGTATTGACTGCTGAACTGCTATAGATAACATTGATGACCTACAAGAGCAGGAAGGAGTGCAAGGAGGATGTAAGAGAACAAGGGAATACCGCCAGACAAGCCGATTTCATCCCAGTAAGAAGATGAAGACTGATTTCCAATGTTTTGCTCCAATAAGACTGGAAGTGTGCAGAAATTGAGTTCAATATTTGGAAGAAGAACAAAAACAATACATCGAAGAAGGAAGGAGCAAAAAAGAAGCCAGGGAAAAGACAGTTGCAGACAACATGAAAGAATTGACAAGAGATCTTCAGAAAACGTATGCAAGTTTCATTAAAAACTGGATGGACCTGAGTGAGAACAGTCATATTCACCAAAAAATCAGGGAGAAAGTGGAAGAGCTCCATGACATTGAAAACCTTGACTGGATTGATGCGGCCAGGATATAAAACAGTACAAGCCAGTGTTCGATAGAGTTGTCACTGAAGATCCAGAGGAAGATTCAGAGGATGATTCAGAGAAAGATGCAGATACGCACATTTCTGATGAAGAAGAGGATGCCGAGTAAACTATAGGATAACACTGAAGATAATCAGTCATTTGGGACCAACTACCTGAACATATCATGTCTTCTTTGAATTACAAGGCAGTTCTGGAGCACTTCAAAGCACAAGCTGAGGGGAAGCCTAAGACCATTGTGAAGAGTGGAAAGAGTAATCTTATCTTAATAGGCCGTGGTAGTGGAACTCTCCTTTTTCCAGCTCTCCTGTGTTGACGAGCAGAATAAAACTATTTCCGGGAACAAGCTGCCATTTTGTACCATTGCTGAGTCAGTGGAGCTGGCATTCCAGGCCCCAGGGCACTTTTAATCCATTGAAAACATTACGGATTTGCATTGCCGAGTCTTACGTAAATGGAATGTTTAGCATGGATTGCCACCATATTCCAGTACTGTCAGGCTAATTAGACTTTGTTACGGACCTTAGAAACCCCGGCTCCATTGTAAATTCCCAGGCTGATGTTTCCGGAAATAGTTTTATTCTGCTCGTCAACACAGGAGAGCGGGAAAAAGGAGAGTTCCACTAACGCCCGCTATCAATACCAAAAACAAGGAAAATTCATCAAAGGAAGATATGCCGAAGATGGAAATTGTTATGCCAGCAGAAGCAGCAGTGAGAAGAGCACAATCTCGACTGGAAGAAGATATGGATACACAAGTTGAGAGAAACAATGGAAGAAGACCTTCAGCTTGAAGACCTCCTATTGGAAGACCTCCTGCAATTCCTGCCTCATCGGACTTGAATCAGTGGATTCGATTTTGAAATTGTACATAAACTGTATATAAATCATATGGTGTGGAAAAATTTACAATAAAAATGTGAACTTGAAACTCCGGTGTCTGTTGTTTATATAGTCATTTACAATCATTAATGTGTAAATTGGACCACTTAATCAGGGTAAATGGGTAATTAATCAAGGGTCAATCAGGTAATTAATTGAGGGTTAATTAGTATAATTAACCCTCCCAAGGGTCATTTTGGACCTGTTTGCCACTTCGCGCTTGCCCTACTATTTCTCATTTGACTTCACGCATGTTTCCATCACTTGTATTCCTTAATTGCCACCAAATTCGATTATGTTTGAAGTACCAAACTTATACGAAGTAAAATCTGCGTAGTATGTTGAAAAAGAAAAGTTTCTGACATTAAAGGAGGCCCGCCCTTTGAAATAGATCAAATTAAGGTATCTTACTCTTGTGAAATTAAAAGCATTTCTGTGTCATTGATTTTATAAAGTGTATCGGGCAATCATAAAAGAAAATCTAAGGGGCTGTCAAGTGTTTAAGATTGTAACCCCAATTTTTGTTTTAACACAATTTTCTGAATGCCTTTACATGAGATAGCTCTATTATATCTCGAAATATATACGAGGTAGATATATAATTATATATATATATAAAGTTTTATTAGACATCTGAATATCAAGAAGATACATGTGTCCGCAAAAAATAGGAAAAAATACAACAATAAAAGAAATCAAAAACTATTCTACATCTATAAGAAATTTACACAATGAAAGTCAAATCTTAGGTAGTTTACAATAATGGTCCCAGTTCATCGAATTAAAAATGCAAATATATCAAAATACAAGTGTCCAATGTCATTCAAATACAAGTCATGTCCATGTCACAAGAAAATGTCTCAAGGAGTTGTTCATGATCATTTTGGTTATTACAAAAGCAGGCAAGCATGAACAGCGGCAACCGCTCGATTACGTCCATGCTATAGGCTGAGTATAGCGCCAGTCAGTCAGCTCGGGCAAACATTGCTGAGTCAATAATCGCAGTTATCACACAATAATTTCACAAAATGCCACAAGACAATTGTTGGCTTGGTGGACAGAGAGGCTTTCAACTACAAAGTACTATTTTTATTTATCATAATTATTCCCGAGATATTTTTGTTACTTCATTACTTTATTTAGGTAGGTCCCTAAGGCTTGTATGATTTCGGGCCTTTTGTCTGAAAGAATTGATATGAATTGCTGGGTTTTATCAAGATTATTATAGTTAGGGATCAGACTGCTAACTTTATTATAGAGTAAAAATTACCTAGTATAGAAGCTTTTGGCTGATATGCATCACACTTTGGCCTAGAATCCAACAGAATTGAACTTTTGGGTCTGTACATGCTAAAAATAGACAGACAGATCACCAGATCAGGTCGCACAACAGCTGTCCATATTACTATGCCAAACTACTTTCACAATGCATAGTTGCTGGCAAATGTCCAGTCCACTGCTTTGAATGAAAGTGTTTGGAAATCATGACACAAAAAGAAAGTTTTGAAACTTTAGCATACACTTTGCCTGTGAAAGGGATGATTTTACTCATCAGAAGCTTGATGGTATTCAATCTACTTATGCCATTTAGTGCATGTTAAATTGTGGTCAGAAAAGGGTCCAAAAAGAATGCATTCTCACTTATTCATGTGTCCATACAAAGCCAATGTTTTTGCTTTGTGATATCAAAAATGCTCAATTGTATTTATTCTGTTACTTTATGGAGATTTATTAACTTGGACAACAATATAATTCACAATTCCATAAAAGCTGTGTTACACTCAGCAAAATGTCTTGTCCATGCCACAAGTGGCCCCCTGGCAATATATGTGAGCTACAATGTATACATCCTCCATGATAAAAAATAGTTCCAACTTATTTTGGTATTTCCTAGCTGTCTGCTTAAAATTGAAGCCAACCAAAGTCAGATTAGACACTTGCAGAGTTTTTGGAAATAAACTAGACCATCATTAAATGATGGAACTATCCTGGTTTCTTCCACACTGTCCTTGTTTCTTCCAGAGATCGAAATTCTGTTGACCGCTCACAGGAGCTCGCTAATTTTGCACTCCAGGTGGCAGCAAATAGCGGTCAACTTGTAGACAGCAAATTAATAGTCATATTGGCTTAGGCATTCTGTGGGGGCCTGGCACGTTCTTTTGAAAAAAATATCTGGTGGCCCAAAATTATTCATTTAACGGGCCCCTGTTTGACGGTTTCATACATCAAATTAAATTCAGACAGCTCTGAAGCCACACATTAAGGGTCCCGGCATCTTTGAAAATTCACCTGTATGTTAAACAAGGCCAAGGGCCCAAAATTATGTCGGAGGAACTGGGCAGGGGCCCCGCAAAGTATAAAAGCTATTGTAGGGCCTGTAATAATTAATTTTTTGGGCTCCCTGCATGGTAAAATTGGATAATGTACGTCGCGCTGCCATTGCATGAATACTTCATCAAAGGTGCCTGGGCGTAGTTTTCGAAATACAAAATAGGGGAGACCGGGGTTAGTTGGCACACTCATTTTTATTTTTGCTCTGGAGAGCAAACGGTACAAGATATTCATACCAACTTTTAGCATGTGATAGTGAGCGTGTTTAACTCAATGAACAGGCAAAGAGATATTGTAAATGATTATTGGAATTTGTGTAACAGACAAAAACTTCCAGAAAAAATTTTGATTCAACTAACCCCGACCCTGGGGTTAGTTGAAGCGCCAAAAAAATTTGGAGACAGATTATTATAAATGGGGTTTCTTTTGCATAACTGATATCCCTATGCTGACCACCAGCTTCAGTACAACACTCATTTGAAAAGAAATTGTTTTGTGTAATTTACTAAATATTTTGTTTATTTTTGGCAAAAAAAGTTGGTTTTTCCGTATTTCCCTTGCAGGATGCAAACATGCACTGTAGTACTTCTAAACTGCAGTAACTCCAAATAACAATGACTTGTAAGGCTATTTGAACACTTGAAATCTATCTCACGGCCAACTCCACCATGCAATATTTAACTAACCCCATCACACCTGGAACACAATATTTTCTTATTTTTCAGTCTTATCAAAGTCACACAACAAAAAGCTTCTGGGTGTGGATTAGGCATGGATTTACTTATTTAGAAATAAGGTTAGTTCACCTTGATTAAAATCATAGCTATACAATAACCCCCCTCGAAGATTGAGCAAACAAGTTACTAAGTACCCAAAAAACAAACTTTCTTATAATTGCCTACAGAATTAGCATTTTGAAAGAATAAATGTATGATAACTTGTGCCAATAAACATGGTATCTACCAAAAGTACCAGTTTGGCCAAAACTTTAAAATAAAGCTGATTTTAGCCAAGTTTCAACTAACCCCGCGATTCAACTAACCCCCGGTTTCCCCTACTGTATGTATGTTAGGGCCCCAGTGTCTGATCCAGACAGGGCAGTCTGGGGACCCAGGCATAGTTTTAGCATTTGCGGGCTCATGAGTCTGAATATTTTCTTCAAAATGCTATTTTCAATCTAAGTGGTCTAGGCCTAGGGGCCCCAGCCCCTTGGCCCCCTGGTCGCAAGTGCCCCCGTGTTGCGCGCGCGGCAGCTCCTTTTGGTTTTTCCGTGCCCCCTAATCCTCCGGGCCATTGCCCAAATTGCCCATATAATATCATCTCCACAAATCGGCCTGATGAAAATATTTCAAGTATTCCACACATTTCCTAAGGGGCCGACCAGACGATAGTTGGGGGGGGCTATGGATTTTACCCCCGGGACGAACTTTTTTTTTCGTTCGCGGCGCATCGACAAACAATTTTTTTCGCATGCGCACTCACGACAAACTTTTTTATCGGAATTTTAACATTACGGTACCCTAGCTACAGGTGGAAACAAACTTTTTTTTTTTTTCCATGTGCTGAACAAACTTTTTTTTTCAGTGTCAATTGGGCAACAATCTTTTTTTTTCACCAAATATCCATAGCCCCCCCCCAAAGATCATCTGGTCGGCCCCTAAGGGGCCGACCAGACGATAGTTGGGGGGGGCTATTGATTTAACCCCCGGGACAAACTTTTTTTTTCGTTCGCGGCGCGTCAACAAACAATAATAATTTTTTTCGCATGCGCACTCGCGACAAACTTTTTTATCGGAATTTTAACATTACGGTACCCTAGCTACAGGTGGAAACAAACTTTTTTTTATTTCCATGTGCTGAACAAACTTTTTTTTTCAGTGTAAATTGGGAAACAATCTTTTTTTTTCACCAAATATCCATAGCCCCCCCCCAAAGATCATCTGGTCGGCCCCTAAAGCCAAAAGGTAGATGCTGATATATTTTTTTATTTTTAGATTTTTCAAAGTCATAAATCACCCCAAAACCATGTCCGAAAGATTCTGTTATTTTACCCAAGAAAAGATGGCGATGGCCCAGACCTGTACGCTACTGCCCCAACAGCTCCCAACTATGCAGTTTTTTTTTCCTTTCTTTTTTTAGTGAAGTCTGAAGAATCCCAGCTCAAAATCAAATCATTTTTATTTTAGTTTGCACAAGTACGATAACCTAGATCAGCTAACAGCGCCGACTATAAATCTCCTGATCCCCCCCCCCCCCGGCCCCCCCATTTCCACCACTGCAATAGCATCCAGCCCTGCATCCAGACACCCTCCCAGTACATGCTATGCAGCTATGTGCTATTCCTAGGTATGTGTCGGTGCTGGGTGCTGTTTTTGTGGTATTACGTGCTGATCTCAGATGGCGCTCAAGTCAACATCTACTGCCGCGTGTTGATCTCAGGTGGCGCTGTGAGGCACTTCTGACAAAAACATACAATTTACTGAAAGGTTGTTTATTCTGTGTTGATATAATTCAAATCTGGAATAGAGAAAATCCGAAATAATTTTGGTTTGAATACCAAAGGTCCCCTCGTGAGTCCAACGACCAATATTGAGAAAATTCCAAAAATTTGCTGCGGAGCTGCTTTGTTTTATTGCAGCAAGGTCGGCATTATCGGGCCCCGGGTTGCGCCTGGCACTACTAGAGGGCGTGCGCGCATGGGGAATCCCTCCCTTATGAGAGGTTCTGACGGGTGAATCAACCAATACTGCATTGCTTGTCAAGCAGGGCTGGCCTGGGCCGCCCGGAAACCGGATGAAATCCCGTGGGCCGATGCTTTATTTCTGCCGATCCTTCGGAAAAAAAGTATGGAAAAACCTATAAAAAAGAAAGGAATTTTTTGGTGCCCATTGTTGCAACCCCTATGTATTTGGTACCACTAGAATCGCCTTGAAAAGACAATTCTAATGGTATCAAAATCAAAGAGTTGTTCCAGACCGTTGGGCCAATAAGAGTAAATTGGTTTAAATGTTTACTCATGAATAGCCACTGCAATCTTCATATTACCTACACTACCCTCCAAAGGTTTGAATACACCAGAAAAGGTGATATTTCTTTAAAATACCTCATCTTCAACACAACTTTTGTTTTATACTTACATCAAACAATATGGAAATTCACATTCAGGCCATAAGGTGTCTGTATTTCCTGGTTTTAGATCATTTTGGTATAAATTTACATAAATTTTGTATTTTTGAGTGTGTCAGTGTCCAATTTTTAAACGGTCTTTTCGAGGTCTAAATAACTGTTACGATCATGTTACAAGTCTGGATTAAATTTCATTAACCTAGAAGATAACTCGGCTGTGACAATTTTCTAAAAAATACCAAAATTTGGGATATCGAGAGAAGCCATACATGTCAACCAAAATGACCTCAAATGACAAGATAAAGACAACTTCTGACTTAAATGTGACTTGTTTTATTGTTTGACGTAAATATTAAACAAAAATTCCATTCCAAATCAAGTATTTTAAAAAGAAACCGCACTTATTTAGGTGTATTCGAACTTTTGGAGGGTAGTGTATGGACTTATGGATGGCACATACACATTGATACACATAGATGGAGGAACAAAATTTGAAGTGGGGGGGCCAAGGCGAGGCCCGAAGGGCCGAAGGCCATTACGGCAGGGTCGCTCAAGGCCCCCAGAAGCCCCAGGGTTTTTTGATTGTTTAAGACAATTTCTAGGTAGTTTTGAGGGGTGATTTTCTACTACATGAACTTTCCTAGAAGTTTATTCGCTGTGTTTATTTAAATAAGATTTTTTATTTTTGTTTTCTCAAAAATGTCTTTTTATATTCTACCGAAAAGTGGGGGGGCCAGGCCCCCCCTGCCAAAAAAGTGGGAGGGCCTGGGCCCCCCCGGCCCCCCCTGTTCCTCCATCTATGTTGATACATGTGTGGCACATTGCCACATTCTTGTAAACTTGGCTTCTAAATTTTATTTGACATATGCAATAGTTTATCAGCTTGAGTTTCATTGTGTTAATTAATCTATGTTACTCTTTGCGGTCAAAGGTTGAAGTATTAAACACTATCATGACTAAGTGTGGACCATGCATGTGATTCTGAGATGAAGGGTATAACCATTAACCACACAGTTAATTATCAGTAAAACAAAATAGATACTACTTTTAATTTTCTACATTTTGTACGAAAATTGTGAATATTTTGGAAACTTTATCATCACGTGGAAAAAGCAGAACATTAATTTTGGATCAGCCAGAGGAAGGTAACTAAGGGGGTGACCATTCAATAATCAGAGGGGGGCTTCGAGTTTTCCTCAGCGGGAAATTATTTATTTCACATTGACGGCGGCCGTAATTATTTATTTCAAGCATGAGACGTCCCCGAATATTCATTCCTAAATCAATCACCGCCTTCTTAAAAACGCCCATCAGAAATTTATTTTAAGACTGCCTAGAAAGAATTTATTTATTTACCAAAACTGAGCAAGAAATTATATATTTAAAAAAAAAACTCCAAGCCCCCCCTCCCTCTTGAGATGAAATGGTGGCCCCCTAAGCTGCCAAGAATAATATACATATATAAGTTTCAGCCTTCGAGCTAGTATCAGAGAAGGAATAGCTTCAATTACTGAGAGCCCCAGGTCCATCCTCTATGGCCCCAGGTCCTGCCTTCCTGCTAGTATAGGAGAAGGAATAGCTTCAGTTACTGAGGGCCCCAGGTCCATCCTCCAGGGCCCCAGGTCCTGCCTTCCTGCGAATATCAGAGAAGGAGTAGCTTCAGTTACTGAAAGCCCCAGGTCCATACTCTAGGGCCCCAGGTCCTGCCTTCCTGCTAGTTTAGGAGAAGGAATAGCTTCAGTTACTGAGGCCCCAGGTCCATCCTCTATGGCCCCAGGTCCTGCCTTCCTGCGAATATCAGAGAAGGAATAGCTTCAATTACTGAGGGCCCCAGGTCCATCCTCCAAGACCCCAGGTCCTGCCTTCCTGTGAATATCAGAGAAGAAATCGCTTCAATTACGGAGGGCACCAGGTCCATCCTCCAGGGCCCCAGGTCCAGCTTACTGCTAGAATCAGAGAAGGAATAGCTTCAATTTCTGAGAGCCCCAGGTCCATCCTCTACGGCCCAAGGTCCTGCCTTTCTGCCTTCCTGTGAATATCAGAGAAGGAATAGCTTCAATTACTGAGGGCCCCAGGTCCATCCTCCAGGGCCCCAGGTCCAGCTTACTGCTAATATCAGAGAAGCAATAGCTTCAATTACTGAGGGCCCCAGGTCCATCCTCTACGGCCCCAGGTCCTGCCTTCCCGCTAGAATAAGAGAAGGAATAGCTTCAATTACTGGGGGCCCCAGGTCCATCCTCTATGGCCCCAGGTCCTGCCTTCCTGCTAATATCAGAGAAGGAATAGCTTCAATTACTGAGAGCCCCAGGTCCATCCTCTATGGCCCCAGGTCCTGCCTTCCTGCTAGTATAGGAGAAGGAATAGCTTCAGTTACTGAGGGCCCCAGGTCCATCCTCTATGGCCCCAGGTCCTGCCTTCCTGCGAATATCAGAGAAGGAATAGCTTCAATTACTGAGAGCCCCAGGTCCATCCTCCAAGGCCCCAGGTCCTGCCTTCCTGTGAATATCAGAGAAGGAATCGCTTCAATTACGGAGGGCACCAGGTCCATCCTCCAGGGCCCCAGGTCCAGCTTACTGCTAGAATCAGAGAAGGAATAGCTTCAATTTCTGAGAGCCCCAGGTCCATCCTCTACGGCCCAAGGTCCTGCCTTTCTGCCTTCCTGTGAATATCAGAGAAGGAATAGCTTCAATTACTGAGGGCCCCAGGTCCATCCTCCAGGGCCCCAGGTCCAGCTTACTGCTAATATCAGAGAAGCAATAGCTTCAATTACTGAGGGCCCCAGGTCCATCCTCTACGGCCCCAGGTCCTGCCTTCCCGCTAGAATAAGAGAAGGAATAGCTTCAATTACTGGGGGCCCCAGGTCCATCCTCTATGGCCCCAGGTCCTGCCTTCCTGCTAGTATAGGAGAAGGAATAGCTTCCGTTACTGAGGGCCCCAGGTCTATCCTCTAGGGCCCCAGGTCCTGCCTCCTGCTAATATCAGAGAAGTAATAGCTTCAATTACTGAGGGCCCCAGGTCCAACCTCCAGGGCCCCAGGTCCTGCCTTCCTGTTAATATCGAAGAAGTAATATCTTCAATTACTGAGGGCCCCAGGTCCATCCTCTAGGGCCCCAGGTCCTGCCTTCCTGTGAATATCAGAGAAGGAATAGCTTCAATTACTGAGGGTCTTATGTCCATCCTCTATTGCCCCAGGTCCTGCTTTCGTGCTAATATCAGAGAAGTAATATCTTCAATTACTGAGGGCCCCAGGTCCTGCCTTCCTGTTAATATCAAAGAAGGAATAGCTTCAATTACTGAGAGCCCAAGGTCCTTCCTGCTAATATCAGAGAAGGATTAGCTTCAATTACTGAGAGCCCCAGGTCCATCCTCTAGGGCCCCAGGTCCTGCCTTCCTGCTAATATCAGAGAAGGAACAGCTTCAATTTCTGATAGCCCCAGGTCTATCCTCTAGGGCCCCAGGTCCTGCATTCCTTTCTTCCAGCTAACATACATAATACATCAGAGAAGGAATAGCTTCAATTACTGAGGGCCCCAGGTCCATCCTCTATGGCCCCAGGTCCTGCCTTCCTGCAAATATCAGAGAAGGAATAGCTTCAATTACTGAGGGCCCCAGGTCCATCCTCTAGGGCCCCAGGTCCTGCCTTCCTGCTAATATCAGAGAAGGAATAGCTTCAATTACTGAGGGCCCCAGGTCCTGCCTTCCTGCCAATATCAGAGAAGGAATAGCTTCAATTACTGAGGGCCCCAGGTCCATCCTCTAGGGCCCCAGGTCCTGCCTTCCTGCTAATATCAGAGAAGTAGTAGCTTCAGTTACTGAAGGCCCCAGGTCCATACTCTAGGGCCCCAGGTCCTGCCTTCCTGCTAGTATAGGAGAAGGAATAGCTTCAGTTACTGAGGACCCCAGGTCCATCCTCCAGGGCCCCTGGTCCTGCTTTCCTGCTAATATAGGAGAAGGAATAGCTTCCGTTACTGAGGGCCCCAGGTCTATCCTCTAGGGCCCCAGGTCCTGCCTCCTGCTAATATCAGAGAAGGAATAGCTTCAATTACTGAGGGCCCCAGGTCCATCCTCTAGTGCCCCAGGTCCTGCCTTCCTGCTAATATCAGAGAAGTAATATCTTCAATTACTGAGGGCCTCAGGTCCATCCTCCAGGGCCCCAGGTCCTGCCTTCCTGTTAATATCAAAGAAGGAATAGCTTCAATTACTGAGAGCCCCAGGTCCTTCCTCTATGGCCCCAGGACCTGCCTTCCTGCTAGTATAGGAGAAGGAATAGCTTCAATTACTAAGGGCCCCAAGTCCATCCTCTAGGGCCCCAGGTCCTGCCTTCCTGAGAATATCAGAGAAGTCAAAGCTTCAATTACTGAGGGCCCCTGGTCTATCCTCTAGGGCCCCAGGTCCTGCCTTCCTGCGAATATCAGAGAAGGAATAGCTTCAATTACTGAGGGCCCCAGGTCTATCCTCTAGGGCCCCAGGTCCTGCCTTCCTGCGAATATCAGAGAAGGAATAGCTTCAATTACTGAGGGCTCCAGGTCTATCCTCTATGGCCCCAGGTCCTGCCTTCCTGCGAATATCAGAGAAGGAATAGCTTCAATTACTGAGGGCCCCTGGTCTATCCTCTAGGGCCCCAGGTCCTGCCTTCCTGCTAATATCAGAGAAGGAATAGCTTCAATTACTGAGGGCCCCAGGTCCATCCTCTAAGGGCCCAGGTCCTGCCTTCCGGCGAATATCAGAGAAGGAATAGCTTCAATTACTAAGGGCCCCAGGTCCATCCTCTAGGGCCCCAGGTCCTGCCTCCTGCTAATATCAGAGAAGGAATAGCTTCAGTTACTGAGGGCCCCAGGTCCATCCTCCAGGGCCCCAGGTCCTGCCTCCCTGCTAATATCAACAAAGTAATAGATAGATAAATATGGTAAGTGCAGCCCTCTAAGCCCAGTTCTGGGCGCTCACGAGGGTTGATTGATGAGATGAGAGAGAGCTGGAGTCCTCAACATGTTACACATTTACTCCATGTGAGGGATCTTTTACTTGCCCAGCACAGACACTGATACAAGGGCCGCCAATTTAACATCTCATCCGAACGACATCTGTGTGTGTGTGTGTTTGGGCTTTACTTGTCATCAGCACCTTGTTGGGCTATTTAGAGACATACTTGGTTTGTCTTTGTAGTCCTGTTTGATTGGTAGTTAGTTGTTTTTTTTTAAAATCATGTTTGTACTAATTGTCTGTATAGTTCTGTTAGGTTGCTACTTAGTTATTCCTTTTTTGTGTCATGTTGTCTGTTGTTTTCTTATCAATTTCATAGCAACAGACAAATGGTCATGTAAGACCAATAGACTGAGGATTCCATAGAACTCGTCAGTGAAGGTGCAGTTGGTGTCTAAATTGAATATTTCTCTTTTGGTTGTATGTGTATCGTCATGCCAGAATTTCTACTCTGTGATGTTGAATGGACCCATATTTATCTAGAAAATTTGTTGGAAGTCTGTTTGCAGTTCCCATAATGAAATGGTGTTACCCAATTTATACCATTCGACACCTCTGTCAGCCAATCACATTACAGTATTACAGGGGAATAATTCCCATATTCTTTGTTGTCCAGTTATCCTCTCATGTTTGACTGTTTGAGTGTTTGTCTCATGGTATAACCTGGTTATTCACCATGGGATCATTGTGTTTATCACACATATTCCCTCTCCCGAGGTGAATAAACTTTTAAATTACTTCTACTCACATTTTGACATGTGCCTATATTCCATATTTATGAGCAAGAGTGTACAACAGAGCATTTTTACGCCAGGGCTAAAGATGCTGCACTCGATACACAAATCGTTATTCATCTTTTACGGATCGACACAATCATACCTGATAGCAAGTCAAAACCAAAAGGCGTGCCGCATGCCCGGCATTGCCCGCTGTCATATTATCATCGCTAGCGAGTCTAGTTGATGTTCTATCCCTTCAATAAACTTCTCCTGAACAGGTCTGGCTAATAGTTTTTCAGTAATTACAGCAATTCCTTCTTTGATATCAGAAGGAAGGGATGACTTGGGGCCTTCGAGAATGGACCTGGGGCCCTCAGTAATTGCAGCAATTCCTCCTCTGATATCAGCAGGAAGGAAGGACCTGGGACTATAGAGGAATTAGAGGATGGACCTTGAGACCTCTGCAATTACAGCAATTTCTTCTCTGATATTAGCAGGAATGAAGGACCTGAGACCATAGAGGAAGGACCTGAGGCCCTTTGTGATTACAGCTATTCCTTCTCTGATATTAGCAGGAGGGCAGGACCTGGGGCCCTCAGTAATTGAAGCTATTCCTACTCTGTTATCAGCTGGAAGGCAGGACCTGGGGCCCTCAGTAATTACAGCTATTCCTTCTCTGATATTATCAGGAAAGCAGGACCTGGGGCCCTAGAGGAGGACCTGGGGCCCTCAGTAATTGAAGCTATTCCTACTCTGTTATCAGCTGGAAGGCAGGACCTGGGGCCCTCAGTAATTACAGCTATTCCTTCTCTGATATTATCAGGAAAGCAGGACCTGCAGCCCTAGAGCAGGACCTGGGGCCCTCAGTAATTGAAGCTATTCCTACTCTGTTATCAGCTGGAAGGCAGGACCTGGGGCCCTCAGTAATTACAGCTATTCCTTCTCTGATATTGGCAGGAAGGCAGGACCTGGGGCCATAGAGGATGGACCTAGGGCCCTCAGTAATTGAAGCTATTCCTACTCTGTTATCAGCTGGAAGGCAGGACCTGGGGCCCTCAGTAATTACAGCTATTCCTTCTCTGATATTCGCAGGAAGGCAGGACGAGGGGCCCTTAGTCATAAAAGCTATTCCTTCTCTGATATTAGCAGGAAGGCGGGACCTGGGGCCCTAGAGGATGGAACTGGGGCCCTCAGTAATTGAATATATTCCTTCTCTTATATTAGCAGGAAGGCAGGACCTGGAGCCGAAGAGGATGGACCCGGGGCCCTCATAAATTGAAGCTATTCCTTCTCTGATATTAGCAGGAAAGCAGGACCTGGGGCCCTAGAGGATGGACCTGGGGCCCTCAGTAATTGAAGCTATTCCTTCTCTGATATTAGCAGGAAGGCAGGACGTGGGGCCCTAGAGGGTGGACCTGGGGTTCTCAGTAATTGAAGCTATTCCTTCTCTGATATTAGCAGGATGGCAGGACCTGGGGGCCTAGAGGATGAACCTGGGGCCCTCAGTAATTGAAGCTATTCCTTCTCTGGTATTTGCAGGAAGCAGGACCTGGGACCTTGGGCCATAGAGGCAGGACCTGGGGCCCTCTGCAATTACAGCTATTCCTACTCTCATATTAACAGGAAAGGAGGACCTGGGGCCATAGAGGCAGGACCTTGGGCCCTCAGTAATTACAGCTATTCCTACTCTCATATTAACAGGAAAGGGGGACCTGGGGCCATAGAGGCAGGACCTGGGGCCCTCAGTAATGACAGCTATACCTACTCTCATATTTACAGGAAAGGAGGACCTGGGGCCATAGAGGCAGGACCTGGGGCCCTCAGTAATGACAGCAATTCCTACTCTCATATTAACAGGAAAGGATGACCTGGGGCCATAGAGGATGGACCTGGGCCCTCTTAGTTACAGCTATTCCTACTCTCATATTAACAGCAAAGGAGGACCTCGGGCCATAGAGGCAGGATCTGGGGCCCTGTGTAATTATAGCTATTCCTACTCTCATATTAACAGGAAAGGAGGACCTGGGGCCATAGAGGCAGGACCTGGGGCCCTCAGTAATGACAGCTATTCCTACTCTCATATTTACAGGAAAGGAGGACCTGGGGCCATAGAGGCAGGACCTGGGGCCCTCAGTAATGACAGCTATTCCTACTCTCATATTAACAGGAAAGGAGGACCTTGGGCCATAGAGGCAGGACCTGGGGCCCTCTGCAATTACAGCTATTCCTACTCTCATATTAACAGGCAAGGAGGACCTGGGGCCATAGAGGATGGACCTGGGCCCTCTTTAGTTACAGCTATTCCTACTCTCATATTAACAGGAAAGGAGGACCTTGGGCCATAGAGGCAGGACCTGGGGCCCTGTGTAATTATAGCTATTCCTACTCTCATATTAAGAGGAAAGGAGGACCTGGGGCCATAGAGGCAGACCTGGGGCCCTCAGTAATGACAGCTATTCCTACTCTCATATTTACAGGAAAGGAGGACCTGGGGCCATAGAGGCAGGACCTGGGGCACTCAGTAATGACAGCTATTCCTACTCTCATATTAACAGGAAAGGAGGACCTGGGGCCATAGAGGCAGGACCTGGGGCCCTGTGTAATTATAGCTATTCCTACTCTCATATTAACAGGAAAGGAGGACCTGGGGCCATAGAGGCAGGACCTGGGGCCCTCAGTAATGACAGCTATTCCTACTCTCATATTAACAGGAAAGGAGGACCTGGGGCCATAGAGGCAGGACCTGGGCCCTCAGTAATGACAGCTATTCCTACTCTCATATTAACAGGAAAGGAGGACCTGGGGCCATAGAGGCAGGACCTGGGGCCCTGTGTAATTATAGCTATTCCTACTCTCATATTAACAGGAAAGGAGGACCTGGGGCCATAGAGGCAGGACCTGGGGCCCTCAGTAATGACAGCTATTCCTACTCTCATATTAACAGGAAAGGAGGACCTGGGGCCATAGAGGCAGGACCTGGGGCCCTCAGTAATGACAGCTATTCCTACTCTCATATTAAGAGGAAAGGAGGACCTGGGGCCATAGAGGCAGGACCTGGGGCCCTCAGTAATGACAGCTATTCCTACTCTCATATTAACAGGAAAGGAGGACCTGGGGCCATAGAGGCAGGACCTGGGGCCCTGTGTAATTATAGCTATTCCTACTCTCATATTAACAGGAAAGGAGGACCTGGGGCCATAGAGGCAGGACCTGGGGCCCTCAGTAATGACAGCTATTCTTACCCTCATATTAACAGGAAAGGAGGACCTGGGGCCATAGAGGCAGGACCTGGGGCCCTGTGTAATTATAGCTATTCCTACTCTCATATTTACAGGAAAGGAGGACCTGGGGCCATAGAGGCAGGACCTGGAGCCCTCAGTAATGACAGCTATTCCTACTCTCATATTTACAGGAAAGGAGGACCTGGGGCCATAGAGGTAGGACCTGGGGCCTTCAGTAATGACAGCTATTCCTACTCTCATATTAACAGGAAAGGAGGACCTGGGGCCCTCAGTAATGACAGCTATTCCTACTCTCATATTAACAGGAAAGGAGGACCTGGGGCATAGAGGCAGGACCTGGGGCCCTGTGTAATTATAGCTATTCCTACTCTCATATTAACAGAAAGGAGGACCTGGGGCCATAGAGGCAGGACTTGGGGCCCTGTGTAATTATAGCTATTCCTACTCTCATATTTACAGGAAAGGAGGACCTGGGCCCATAGAGGCAGGACCTGGGGCCCTCAGTAATGACAGCTATTCCTACTCTCATATTTACAGGAAAGGAGGACCTGGGGCCATAGAGGCAGGACCTGGGGCCCTGTGTAGTTATAGCTATTCCTACTCTCATATTAACAGGAAAGGATGACCTGGGGCCATAGAGGCAGGACCTGGGGCCCTGTGTAATTATAGCTATTCCTACACTCATATTGACAGGAAAGGAGGACCTGGGGCCATAGAAGCAGGACCTGGGACCCTCAGTAATGACAGCTATTCCTACTCTCATATTTACAGGAAAGGAGGACCTGGGGCCATAGAGGCAGGACCTGGGGCCCTCAGTAATGACAGCTATTCCTACTCTCATATTTACAGGAAAGGAGGACCTGGGGCCATAGAGGCAGGACCTGGGGCCCTCAGTAATGACAGCTATTCCTACTCTCATATTAACAGGAAAGGAGGACCTGGGGCCATAGAGGCAGGACCTGGGGCCCTGTGTAATTATAGCTATTCCTACTCTCATATTAACAGGAAAGGAGGACCTGGGGCCATAGAGGCAGGACCTGGGGCCTCAGTAATGACATCTATTCCTACTCTCATATTTACAGGAAAGGAGGACCTGGGGCCATAGAGGCAGGACCTGGGGCCCTCAGTAATGACATCTATTCCTACTCTCATATTAACAGGAAAGGAGGACCTGGGCCATAGAGGCAGGACCTGGGGCCTCAGTAATGACAGCTATTCCTACTCTCATATTAACAGGAAAGGAGGACCTGGGGCCATAGAGGCAGGACCTGGGGCCCTGTGTAATTATAGCTATTCCTACTCTCATATTAACAGGAAAGGAGGACCTGGGGCCATAGAAGCAGGACCTGGGGCCCTCAGTAATGACATCTATTCCTACTCTCATATTTACAGGAAAGGAGGACCTGGGGCCGTAGAGGCAGGACCTGGGGCCCTCAGTAAATTACAGCTATTCCTACTCTCATATTAACAGGAAAGGAGGACCTGGTGCCATAGAGGCAGGACCTGGGGCCCTCAGTAATGACAGCTATTCCTACTCTCATATTAACAGGAAAGGAGGACATGGGCCATAGAGGCAGGACCTGGGGCCCTGTGTAATTATAGCTATTCCTACCCTCATATTAACAGGAAAGGAGGACCCGGGCCATAGAGGCAGGACCTGGGGCCCTCAGTAATGACATCTATTCCTACTCTCATATTTACAGGAAAGGAGGACCTGGGCCCTAGAGGCAGGACCTGGGGCCCTCAGTAACTACAGCTATCGCACTATCATATTAACAGGAAAGGAGTACCTGGGGCCATAGAGGCAGGACCTGGGGCCCTGTGTAATTATAGCTATTCCTACTCTCATATTAACAGGAAAGGAGGACCTGGGGCCATAGAGGCAGGACCTGGGGCCCTCAGTAATGACAGCTATTCCTACTCTCATATTTACAGGAAAGGAGGACCAGGGGCCATAGAGGCAGGACCTGGGGCCCTGTGTAATTATAGCTATTCCTACTCTCATATTTACAGGAAAGGAGGACCTGGGGCCATAGAGGCAGGACCTGGGGCCCTCAGTAATGACAGCTATTCCTACTCTCATATTTACAGGAAAGGAGGACCTGGGGCCATAGAGGTAGGACCTGGGGCCTTCAGTAATGACAGCTATTCCTACTCTCATATTAACAGAAAGGAGGACCTGGGGCCCTCAGTAATGACAGCTATTCCTACTCTCATATTAACAGGAAAGGAGGACCTGGGGCCATAGAGGCAGGACCTGGGGCCCTGTGTAATTATAGCTATTCCTACTCTCATATTAACAGGAAAGGAGGACCTGGGGCCATAGAGGCAGGACCTGGGGCCCTGTGTAATTATAGCTATTCCTACTCTCATATTAACAGGAAAGGAGGACCTGGGGCCATAGAGGCAGGACCTGGGGCCCTCAGTAATGACAGCTATTCCTACTCTCATATTAACAGGAAAGGAGGACCTGGGGCCATAGAGGCAGGACCTGGGGCCCTGTGTAGTTATAGCTATTCCTACTCTCATATTAACAGGAAAGGATGACCTGGGGCCATAGAGGCAGGACCTTGGGCCCTGTGTAATTATAGCTATTCCTACACTCATATTGACAGGAAAGGAGGACCTGGGGCCATAGAAGCAGGACCTGGGGCCCTCAGTAATGACATCTATTCCTACTCTCATATTTACAGGAAAGGAGGACCTGGGGCCATAGAGGCAGGACCTGGGCCCTCAGTAATGACAGCTATTCCTACTCTCATATTAACAGGAAAGGAGGACCTGGGGCCATAGAGGCAGGACCTGGGGCCCTCAGTAATGACAGCTATTCCTACTCTCATATTAACAGGAAAGGAGGACCTGGGGCCATAGAGGCAGGACCTGGGGCCCTGTGTAATTACAGCTATTCCTACTCTCATATTAACAGGAAAGGAGGACCTGGGGCCATAGAGGCAGGACCTGGGCCCTCAGTTATGACATCTATTCCTACTCTCATATTAACAGGAAAGGAGGACCTGGGGCCATAGAGGCAGGACCTGGGGCCCTCAGTAATGACATCTATTCCTACTCTCATATTAACAGGAAAGGAGGACCTGGGGCCATAGAGGCAGGACCTGGGGCCCTCAGTAATGACAGCTATTCCTACTCTCATATTAACAGGAAAGGAGGACATGGGCCATAGAGGCAGGACCTGGGCCCTGTGTAATTATAGCTATTCCTACTCTCATATTAACAGGAAAGGAGGACCTGGGGCCATAGAAGCAGGACCTGGGGCCCTCAGTAATGACATCTATTCCTACTCTCATATTTACAGGAAAGGAGGACCTGGGCCATAGAGGCAGGACCTGGGCCCTCAGTAATGACAGCTATTCCTACTCTCATATTAACAGGAAAGGAGGACCTGGGGCCATAGAGGCAGGACCTGGGGCCCTCAGTAATGACAGCTATTCCTACTCTCATATTAACAGGAAAGGAGGACCTGGGGCCATAGAGGCAGGACCTGGGGCCCTGTGTAATTACAGCTATTCCTACCCTCATATTAACAGGAAAGGAGGACCCGGGGCCATAGAGGCAGGACCTGGGCCCTCAGTAATGACATCTATTCCTACTCTCATATTTACAGGAAAGGAGGACCTGGGCCATAGAGGCAGGACCTGGGCCCTCAGTAATGACAGCTATTCCTACTCTCATATTAACAGAAAGGAGTACCTGGGGCCATAGAGGCAGGAACTGGGGCCCTGTGTAATTATAGCTATTCCTACTCTCATATTAACAGGAAAGGAGGACCTGGGGCCATAGAGGCAGGACCTGGGGCCCTGTGTAATTACAGCTATTCCTACTCTCATATTAACAGGAAAGGAGGACCTGGGCCATAGAGGCAGGACCTGGGGCCCTCAGTAATGACAGCTATTCCTACTCTCATATTAACAGGAAAGGAGGACCTGGGGCCATAGAGGCAGGACCTGGGGCCCTCAGTAATGACAGCTATTCCTACTCTCATATTTACAGGAAAGGAGGACCTGGGGCCATAGAGGCAGGACCTGGGGCCCTCAGTAATGACAGCTATTCCTACTCTCATATTTACAGGAAAGGAGGACCTGGGGCCATAGAGGCAGGACCTGGGGCCCTCAGTAATGACAGCTATTCCTACTCTCATATTTTCAGGAAAGGAGGACCTGGGGCCATAGAGGCAGGACCTGGGGCCCTCAGTAATTACAGCTATTCCTACTCTCATATTAACAGGAAAGGAGGACCTGGGGCCATAGAGGCAGGACCTGGGGCCCTGTGTAATTATAGCTATTCCTACTCTCATATTAACAGGAAAGGAGGACCTGGGGCCATAGAGGCAGGACCTGGGGCCCTCAGTAATGACAGCTATTCCTACTCTCATATTAACAGGAAAGGAGGACATGGGCCATAGAGGCAGGACCTGGGGCCCTCAGTAATGACAGCTATTCCTACTCTCATATTAACAGGAAAGGAGGACCTGGGGCCATAGAGGCAGGACCTGGGGCCCTCAGTAATGACAGCTATTCCTACTCTCATATTGACAGGAAAGGAGGACCTGGGGCCATAGAGGCAGCACCTGGGGCCCTCAGTAATGACAGCTATTCCTACTCTCATATTAACAGGAAAGGCTCACAACCTATTCCTTGTTTATGCATGAAACTGGTCCATAATGTGTGTAAATTGGTCTAGTAAGGCATTTCCAAGGTTCAACATACCCTGGCAGGGAGGCGGGCATATGGCAGGGCATATATAAGATCATTTCAGGCCAAGATTGGGCCACTATTGCAAATATGTACATGCAATTTAGTTCACATCCCTTTATGGTGTAATTGTGTCATTTAGTGGTGTTTTCCCACAGAAGGTTTGCAGCTGCGCAGCTTATGTTTTATACTTCTTTTTGCATTGGGATAACTCTCACATTATGTTTGTCTTTTCTTCACCTCTTATCCTTATCATGCCAACAATATATACATTCCATCCAAAAAAATTAATTCAATTCCTTAACTTTCCAATCCAATTTGATACCAAGCCTGATGAAACCTGCAAAAAATGTCTAACTATCCTCAAGTTCAATACATGCATACACTTTATTTGAGCATTCATTTACGATTGACTGCAAAATTTCACTAACTGCATGTTAAAGTGCCTTGTGAATTTTATGTTTGTATTCCTCTTACAATGACATCATATGAAATGGTGTCTTTCAGAGTGGTTATAAGGTGCCTGCATGGGTTCGAACCCCGGTTGGGGAACATGAAATTTTCAATGGACCTTCATGAGCTGGATGTCGTTCGGATGAGATGTTAAATTCGCCGGCCCCTTGTTTCAATGTCTGTGCTGGGCAAGTAAAAGATCCCTCACATGGTAATGCATGTGTAACATGTTGAGAATTGGGCTTAGAGGACTTCATTTACCATATCTATCTATCTATCTGAAATTACCAAGATATGCAGAAAACGTGTAAAGTTCAAGTGCAATGTGGTTAATTTAAACTCTTTGAAAACCACCCCCATTGACAGATAACATGAATGTCAGATGTAGTAAAATATTCAGCTCTTTATCTTTAGATTTTAGTTCCACTTGTACAAGTTTCTCATTGCTCCTACATAGCATGAATGTATATTCTCCAAATTTCAATTTATTTTTTTTAAATAAATTTATGCAAATATTTTAACCTAATTCAGAATTTATTGTGAGAGGATTACAGGTGAATTATGACGGGGCCCCATGACAATAGCCCAGCCCTTGAATCTTTATACACATACATCCAAAGGTATTGGACAATTCATGTAACCAGGGGGCACAGGTCCAATAATATGCCCCCCCTTTCAATGAGGATGCCACTGGGTTGGAAGATGTATATAGATTTAGAGGCATATATAGATCAACTGGCAACACAACTTTTTATTATACATGTGTTAATATAATTGTGTGTAATACTGTATCTAGGCCTTTTTGTTATTTAGCAACAGATTGAACAGACTGCAGTGTCAGACTGCACTACAAGGTAAATTTAGCTATTTATATATAGGCCCATGCCCATGCACGCCAGTATATATAGTTCTTCTTGGATTATCTGATATCACCTAATGCTAAAAAATCAATTGTTGTTGGGGTAGGGCATTTTGACAAGCTTTGATTGATGTTTTTCTTGAGTTGATGTGTGATTGCTTGATTTTTCGTGGCGTGACTATTTCCTTCTTGTTGGGGTCGTTAGGATATGTTGTGCGCGCAAGTGAGAGCTTTAAAACAAGCCATATTACATGAAAATCCGATAAGAATTGAGCAATCTAGAGCATATTTACTACTAGCCGCGCTGATATTTTCAGTATTTACGTCACGTCACAGACGCTCCCCCCGCAAGGTGCCTCTTTTATCCAGAAACGGGAATTCCTAGTGACGTCATTCTGCGAGTGGAGCTCAACCTGGGGCCCGATAACGCCGACCTTGCAGCAACGATCAAAGATTATGTACCCAAGATGTGACGCCACCATTGGGCTCCATGGGAATCCTCATATTGAGACGTCACCTGGGGAGTGGCACACCAACATCGACAGTCAGCTGACAGCACACGCGAAGAGATCGAGCGAGCTATACTACAGTGTATTTTCTGCAAGGTATGTTAAAGATTTTCAAGGTTTTATTGTAAAGTTTCGAAACAGTTGGGATGTCTAGACTATAGACAGGATACTATGTAGGCCTGCAAATAACTGTGTCAGGACTGACAGAAGTCAGTTGGGACTCAGTCAGGGACAGGGTTTCAGTGGTTTGGCCTTCCCGCCGAAATACATACACGTGTATCAAACATGCTGCATTGCTGGTAGAATTAAGATTTGTCTTTATAGATCTTCAGCAATCAGCCTTAGCATTCCTTTTGTGTTGGTTGGAGACACTGCCACAATCTTGGGCTTGGACGGGCTTAGCCATTCAGAATCTTGAGAATTTGACTACAGTTTGTCACGTCAAGCAGAGGACAGACGTTTGCCCAAATATCTCGGCAACCACAAGCCCCACAGAAATTAGCTCCTGCCCGAACGGGGCTACTGTTCCGACGCACCCAAAAAGTGGCGATCAATTATTGCCGACGAAGATGTAGCCAAAATAAGACAATGACGCTCGTGCTGTCAACAGTACTTAACCTTATCTTGAAGAATAACCACCATACTTCCCTCGAGAGGTGAAATAAATGGAATCCAGGTCGTATTTGCTTCAGTTCAGCCGGAATTCCATTTTCATAACAAATTCTCCCAAGCGAGATGACGCCATGACGTCATCGTCGGAATTCCCTTCTCATTTTGGCGCGAAGTGGGATCAACAGAAGTTCACTGACAGGAGTGTTTTGAAGCTGGTAAGTGCATTTTCAGACTTTTTGCGTCTGGTTTGAAGTTTAGAATAGTTTTGTGAACATTTCTAGATTGTATTGTATGCTATATGAGCGACCACACAGAACTTGTGTACAATTTTAGGCCATTTGCCAGACTGATGTGTTTTGACAGTTGTTGACAGAGTAAATGACACTTGTCAATATTGAACAGTTGAATGTCATTCACTCAATCTGGTAACTGAGTCAAACTGACAGTCTGACACTGTGTTTGTTAATACCCTGGTCAGGCTGGTCGGCCTGACCTCCTGTGTATTGAAAAATGATGTTGTCAAATCATAGACTAGCTGCCAGTCAGACAACTGAACATGATTAAGTGGGGGGGGGGGACTTTCTGATAGAGGGGGGCACAGCCCAGTGCACTACAAAAAAAAAACAAACCTCTTCATTTAATTTTACTGATGAAATTTACAGGTAATCAGACATGAACACTGGTGACACTAGTCACAAACTAATGTAAGGGACCGTTCAGAATTTACGACTGGGCTGGGAGTTTTGCCAAAAATCTCGTAAAAAATGGATACCCCCCTTGAGTTAATTTTTATGCGTATTTTCAGTACCCCCCCCCCCCCCCCCCCCAGACTTACAAAGCCCCATACTAATACACACATAATATACTGTTAAACATGTGCCCTTGGATGATCATGCACACAGACTTTTGCGTCAAAACGCACGGATGACTTTTTTTTTTTTTTTTCGATAAAATTTCTTACCCCCCCTTGCCCTTGGACATGTTGTCAAAAATTAGTACCCCAAGGGCCCACCAGCTCCTCCTTTGTGTCTCGTCATAAATTTGTCAGCTGATTTTGTGCTTCTATGCAAATTATGTACTGATTTTATACTTCTAGTGACAGAATTTGAATAATTATGCATGATTGGACTTTTGTACACATGGCTGGAAAAAGTACGGAATTTGGGCATATCATTACCTGGAAATTTCTAAATGTCACTGATTTTTAACTTGGGCAGTAGTTGCTCAATTCACAACTGCTTTTGGGAAATGTTGCGGAGCTTCGAGCAAAATTGCTGGAAATTCACATTTTACCGTGCTGTTTTGGATTGCTTGTTTATGATGTTTTTCTTATCTTCAAAATTCATATACTCCCTCTAAAGACATGTACAAAATGAAATGTAGTACCCTGCCCCCTTGAAACACATGCAAAATTTAGTACCCACTCAGGCAAAACTCCAAATAACCCCCCCCCCCCCCCACCCAGTTGTACATTCTGAATGGTCGAAGAGTTGATTTTCATGACGTTGATGGTCTGTTCACTTGCTACCTGATAGCTAAGCCTTGAATTTTTCTGCTTTTCTGTGTCTTTTGCAATAAGGTGTTTTTGCAATAAAACGAGCGTAGTGAATCACCAAGAAAGAACCTACTGGAGTCAGTTTGGATCTGGAGAAAAAATAATTTAAAAGCCCAACTTTGATTCATTTGATATTTTAGATTATTAATAGATTATTAACAAGTTTTTATGGATTGTGGGAACTAGCAATAAAATAACCAAATTTTCTGTATATTTTCTAAAATTGGATGCTGGATTTCTTATTCGGTATTTCAGGAAACTGGTGCATTTACTTTGTACAATTTTGAAATATAATTACAATCTAACAAGTCTTTAAAACAATTATTTTCACAATTTCAGGCGCTTTGTGAAGGAGATGGAGAGATTTACGCTGATGTAAGGAATGCAAACCCTTTCTCCAGTTGCTGCCTTTGAAGATTGTTCCACAAAGGAGTGATCATTAGTTTGGAATGCTGAAAGGTAATAAGGTGGTGCATGACAACATGTATATTTGTTCGACGTATGTTGTCGATTGGATGGCACAGGTCTCTATATAAATATATAATTATATTGATTATGAGCAATTTTAGAAAAAAAATCAAGGCAATTAACATCACCCAATGTATTACATTTGTGCATTTAATAGGAGGAATGTCAATATAGATCATCCATTTCAGATTTTGAAATTCTATTTTGACAATGATTTATGAGTACCCATTTTGTGCTGAAGACGAACGATCGGGCTGGATGTCAATGCCTAATAACCGGCGATACCACCTGAGGGTTTTGCCACCGAATTGAAAAAAGTCCTGATTTTTCGATGAAGATCAAATAATTGAAATCCAATATAATTCAAATCTTGATTTAAAATCAATTTATATATATAAGTATAATAATACAGTAATTTAAATTTAAGGTCCATCAAATTGCTCTCGTGCGGAACATTGTCAACAAAATAGCAGCTGAATGCCGAGGGTATGCTGCCACTCAGCCTGTTTCTATTGTTCACAGGATGAAGGCGCAGCTGCCCATGTGATTTGTACTTATGCTACTCAAGGCGTTATCATGTTATTATTAAAAATCCATTAACCATTTCAGGTCAAATGATGGTGATGGGTACTCGTTCTTCAGACCATAGAAGTTTTCACTCTGGATCAAGACCTTGTACAACCGCGCTGTATCATGGACGGATCTGATGTACATGCAGCATTGTGGTGAAGAGGGTTGCAACATATTCTAAAAACTTTGAAAATGAGGTAATTAATTGAAATTTCAAAAATGTTCGGTTTTATTACCAGGACACACCAAGTTGATTTTGTAGATGTATGTATGCAGATGACACTATCATATATTGTAATGATTCAAATATTTCGGACCTTAATGATAATATGAATGCAATTCTTGGTGATGTAACTGACTGGTATAAAGCAAATAGATTAGTGTTAAATGTATCTAAGTCAAATTCCATGTTGATTGGGTCAAATGTGAATAATGCTGATGTAGATAATTTTGAAATTTTTCTTGATGGTACAAATTTGTCAAACATGGATGCTACCAAATATCTTGGTGTTTACATTGACCAGAAACTGAAATTTGATACTCATGTAAATGAATTGATCAAGACTCTAGCAAAGAAACTTGCATGGTTGGCCAGACTTAGACATTACGTTCCATTAAATATCCTTAAATTAACTTACTACTTATTCAGTATATGTTATGCCAATTTTTGATTATTGTTGTACTGTATGGGGATGTACCAAGAAGAATGTTGACTTAATTCAGAGTATGCAAAATAGAGCAGCTCATATTATTTGTGGTCATTTTAATATTGTAAATACTAGAGGTATTGGTCTTGTAAAAGCCCTTGGTTGGCAATCAATTAATGAACGTATAAATTATTTCTTAAATGTGGCAACTTATATTGTATTCATGGCAATGCTCCCGCCAACTTATGTGATTCTATTGTTATGGCTTGTGAGGCCAATGATCGCAATACGCGTATCAATGATACTTTGAAAGTCGATGTTCCTTCCTGTGAAAGTGATATATTTAAGAAATTGTTTAGTTTAGAGCTGCTGTAAGATGGAATGCTCTTCTAGACAAACTTCATAATAGTAATTCTGTTGAATCATTTAATATAATTTAAAGAAACATATTAGGGCCAACACTGCTTGTTTTTAAATTATTTTACCATCAGTGTTGTTAATTGCTTTGTTTTTATTGTACAGTGATTTTATTGTACTTCACTTGTTAATTTTACCGGTATAGATCTGTTGGGCCACATGAAAAACAAAAAATTTCTGATTGTGTCACCCAACTAAAATATATTCATAAATAAATAAATAAATAGATGACAGATTTGAAGGGGAAAAATTGAGCAAACTTGTGACAATTTTATATTTTTTTTCTAAATTTAATTCTTAACAGGTTGATGCTAGACTTTTTCTTTAGTGGTCGTGATGATGCATTTACAGTACTACCATAGTACTTGTGAAGCTGGGAAAAAAGGATAAGAAATTACATTGTTACAAAAGCATCAGAAACATGCAGGGGCGACACCTTGAGATAAAAGATTGAAATGGAAATGAAAAACATAGGAGAAAAATGATGCTAGGCCAGAAATGACTGAAAAGCATACTGGTAAAAGATTATAAATATGAGGGACCACACCCAGATAAAGTTCTTGTAGGAAGTGAAGTAGCGCAAGTTTTTATGACTGAGCAGTGAGTAGTTTGGCTGGAGTACTTATTGGCGTAAAAAATCCATGAATTTATAGTAGGATGCAACCTTGATATTAAATTCTAATAATAAAAATTATTTAATTTCCAAAATTTCAGCGACTTTGTGAAGGGGCCAGAAAGATTTATGCTGCTGACATGAAGAATACGAATGACTCCTGGAAAAGTGATGGAAATGAGTCAGTCATAATGGCAATGCTGAGAGGTAATAAGGTTATATAGCCTAACTTAATATAAGTATTGTAACAGACTGTTGAGCTTAATTTAAGTTATCATCGATTGCCATTGCCCTGTTTTATTTGTTGATTGTCATTGGTTGAATTGGTGGATTTAGTTTAGCTAAAATATGCAAATAGCATAGTGGGTGCCCCTCTCATATCATTGATCATTAGTGCAAGAATGCAATTGTCATCTCTGGCGTAATTGATAAACACGCAACTTTGAAGACATTCAAGATCCCGGTGCGCCAAGAACCAGAGTGGTATAACAAGAAGATCAGACAAGCCAAACAACATCGTAGACAATTATGGCTGTGGCGCAAAACCAAACTGAAAGTTCACAAGGATATGTACGAAGCCCAGTATAATGTGTTTCAACTCTAAAGCCTTGTTTTATTGTATAAGCTCTATTATTCATACTTTTTTTTTCAGGAAACTGCTCGAGAGGTCTACAGTTTGAAGATGTATACAACTATATAATATAATTACATGCATTTGAATAGCCGGACATCCTAAAAATCATCTATTAGAAATATGAATATTACAATTGCTATTCTTATTATTAGCAAGTCATTAGCACGAGGTCACAGCAGGCCTAACCTGGATTTACATGTGTACTGTTGGTAATTAAATAATTAAGCTTCAAACTGTTTGCGATTGGTAAATTAATACAGAATGAATGACGGTGGTTTTTGCCAACAAAGGTTTTATATTTCTGGTTGGTTTTCACGGATGTATCAGCATATTGATGAAAATCGGAAATACTGTCGTATCATTAGCTTAAATTGCAGCTGTGACTTTAATATGAGTTTTTCCTATACATTCCTTGTGTTGGCATGTTTTCATTCCTATATTGTCCTATATTTATTCATTCAGCTTCTGAGAGTTCTGGTTATTATTGTGTCAAATTTGAAAATAGGCCTATAATAGGCCTATATTTTGTCATAGCACAGGGAGAATGATGGTAAACCTAGAGTTTTGATTGTTGGTTCATGCTGTGGTTTTTGTGTGAACTATTCATTGGTTGAGGTACACTTCCTCGTCTTAATTAAATCGTTTGTTATTCGGCATATATTGGTAATATACTGTGGCCTGTTGGCTAGGGCACTGAAGAGCATATCTAACGTGTCGTGTCTCCTCAGACACTGTTTAATTGGAATAAAATTTCTTATCTACGGTGGCCAAGGAGGGTCATTCTTATTTTCTCTTTTGTCATAAAATTAATGAAGCATTGATACTTACATGATTTGAATGCTTCAAATGTAGGTATACTCCGATTGTACTGCAGATATGCTTCTTGATGCCATGCACAGGAAGTATTCTGCTCTTGAGTCTATTTATAGTGCTTGCAAGGGAGTGCATTTGAACTTTAAGTACATAGGGAAGTATAAATAAAGAAGGGTACCTACTCCTTCAATATTTCTTGTAATTCCTGACATTTTTGTGTCTATAATTTCCTATATTTTGGAAAAAATCCTAAGAATTCCTATATTTTGGAAAAAATTAATTCCTATTTTTTTTTTTCCCCCCCAAGACGTTTTTCGTGTATGCCCATATTTTTGTCGGTGATATGATGGATGGATGGATAAGTGGGGCTTTACGTCCTGTATTAACATGGTAGGCTATAATTAGTAAAGGAGGAGGACATGACAATGAGGCGAAGGATGATTGAAACAGCCATTCAACATAGACCCAGGTGACTCGGCAAGAACTGGATTCGAACCCTGGACTGGGCTTCCCAGTGATTGGCATCCTAGCATGCTACCACCCAGACCAACCCACCGCCTGTCGGTGATTTAAAGTTTTTTTGTCGGTGATATGAAGTTTTAGCAACATTTATGTCTCCGATATGAATTTTTGGCACATTTTTGTCTCCGATGTGAAGCTTTCGACACATTTTTGTATCTCCCCCCTCCCGATTTGAAATTTGAGGCACGTTTTTATCTCTGATATAAAAAGGTTAGGCGTTCTTGTTTATGACAATAAGTTATAGGGTTATGATGGAAGCCATTCAGCACTGATGTAGTCGAGGCCAGGACATCCGAGGCCAAGACCGAGGCTGTGGCATGAGCCTCCGAGGCCAAGGCAAGGCCGAGGCCATCGAAATATGGCCCGAAGCCACCATCACTCTAGCAAAGACACCGAGACCGAGGCAAGGCCAAGGATTTGGCATCCGAGACCGAGCCAAGGCCGAGGCCATCAAAATAAGGTCCCGAGGCCGGCCTCGAGGACGAGACCGGCCTCGAGACCTCCAACACTGCCATTCAGACATTTTGACGATTGTTTTGCCGTGAACGATTACTATAATCCTCCTAAATTTTACCATAATAAAAAATTCCTATACCCCTATTACATTTTATGCTATGTTTGGTTGGCACCCTGATGAATTATCATTTAAATAATTCAAGCACTAAAAGCTACTAAATATGCCTGGGGGGGGGGGTACTTACTATGTTTAAGTGTACACCTATGCTCGGTTCAGTAGGCCCCCTTTTTCAACTGAAAAATTCCTAGAGTTGGGTATAAAAATCTGACATAATTCCTAGAGTTGGCCCCTAAGTTTAAATAGGAACTTTTATTTGAAGTGCGATGTTATTTTTCGGTGAAATTACGGGTTAATACCTTTGAAAAACAGGAAAATACCATTGCGGCGACAAAAAAAAAATCCTAGTGTCGGGGTATTTTTGCAAGGACCGACCGCTAGCACCGGTCTGGTTGCCGAACTTCCAGCCTAGCACACGTATCAGAAAAAATTTTGAATACTGCAATTGTGCTTCAAATGCCTATTTTGTATACTGACTGTGTAGGACAGACAGTGTGGTATGCATACAGCAAATGGTAATTTGGCAATATACTTCTTTTTGCCCTTCTAATATACTTCAATACAGAATAATAATGATTTTGTACTTTTATTAGCTCCAAACCCAGAGGAAAAAAGAGTACGCCGGCAGTACAGAAAAAGCACAAAATCAGTATATCTCATATTTGGTGTTGGAGTATATTAAAAGCACAAAAGAAGTACATTGCGCAATGACAGTTTGCATGGTTGAGAGATTTTTTCACACAAAATTTACATTTGAAGTACAAATGCAGTATTTTCGCAGTACAAATGCAGTATTTTCGCAGCGTATTTACAGTACAAAAGGAGTACATTTGAAGCGCTCGAATTATTTTAATTATGCTCCATTTATACTCCCGATATGCAAATCCATACGCTGCAAAAATACTTCCTTGCAGGGAGTACAAAAGGAGCATACTAGCTGTGCATGCTAGCGGGAAGCATTTTTGCAGTACAATTGCAGTACATTTGAAGTATCTAAAAATCAATGCTTCATTAAGTTTACAGGCCACATATAATATCAGTTCCTCAGCCAAATCGATGTAATTGAAATAACTACACATAATTACTTCGGCCAAGAGAAAAAAAGAAGGCTGGAATAATTTAATATCCGATATGTACTTTTTTGATGCTATTAGTAGTAAAACATTTGTGTCTAATACTATGGAAATTATGCCAGTAATTCAATGAATATTGTAAAAAAACCTAGACACACCTGCACATTTTCCGAGTTCTGGAAGTGAACATGACCCACATGTGACTGAATCTAAGCAGCCTGAGTCATAGAAGTATAAATTCAGTACATGGCATGTTCAAATGAAATTTAGAAGTTAGAGGAGTACATATGCAGTACATAATTATTCAAATTCTGTCACTAGAAGTATAAAATCAGTACATAATTTGCATAGAAGCACAAAATCAGTATAATAGGAGCACATTTGCAGCATGGGACCACGTACTGCTTTTGTACTGATTTTGTACTTCTTCACCGAGAGAGCGTACTGCTTTTATACTTCTTTTTCCTCTGGGAATATACTTATTATTGGTCTGGGTAGAATCCACATTAAACCTGTTGCAATTTAGTGGCATTTCTGGAGCAGTTCTGCACCATGCAGTAATTCTACTGCAGAATTGCTGCATAGATGCTGCTCAATTGCTGCATTACTGCTGCATAACCGCTAAAAAATTGCTGCAGTATGAATGCATAACTGCTTCAGGATCTCTGCAGTATTGCTGCTGAACTGCTGAACTACTGCAGTATTGCTGCATATAACTGCATGGGAATTGTTGCATAACTGCCACAGAATTGCTGCATAACTACTCCAGAATTCCTGCATAAATGCAACAGAATTCCTGCAGAATCACTACATAACTGCAGCAGTATTGCTGCATGACTGTCACAGAATTCCTGTAATATTAGAGGTTTAAACTGCTGTAGAACTGCTATGGAATTGCTGTAATATTGTTGCAGGATTGCTGCAGGAATTAGTACATTATTCTGCATAATTTCTTCAGATATTTAAATGGCAGCCATTCTGTAGCAATCTAACAGAAATTCTGCAGCGAACCTGCAACAATTCTGCAGCAAGTCTGGCAACAACTCTTTGGCAGAATTACTATATATATATATATATAACTTCTGCAGAATTGCTACAGAATTGCAACAGTATTGATGCATAACTACTGCAGAATTTCTACATGATTTCTGTAGTATTGCTGCAGAACTTGCGCAAAATTGCTGCAGTATTACTTCAGTATTGTCACAGCGTTACAGTATAACTGCTGAATAAGTACTGCGAATGAATGAATGAATATATTTTATTGACAGAAAAAAAGGTCAATATTGACCCACATGTCATTACAACAACAAATACAGAGCTACATATTAACTACTACTACACAGACTACAATAAGACTACTTATACAGTACATATATGCTTGGCCTGGTATATCAGTACCTATAAATCGCAGATTTGAACTTGTGTATATTAGTGTAATTTGCTTTAAGTTTAAAAGTCAGTGTCCACGTTATGTTACAATATAATATTACATATCACCACAAGTTTAAGAGTAAGTGTTCGTATCATTGATTTGAAAGTTCATCGTAACTCAGTTGTATGTGGCAGATTTTGTGTATTACAGTCATTGATTATGTTAAACATAGCAATAAGTGATACTATAGTAAATTAAGAATATTACAAAAAGTACAGCAGCGGGAAAATGTTACAATGAGCATTACAGCAAGTAGTGATAATAATAAAATGGTTGATTGCATATAATAATGATTATGAGTAGAATGAAAGGAGCAACAGCAGATTAATGATCAGATTACTCAAATACAATTCTCACTAACTTAGGACCATAATAGGAATGATTTATAACTATTTTACAGGCACAAAACATTGTCATAGTACTACAGAAAGGAACTAGCACACACTGGTAGCAGCACACATGGTCTAGTGAGCACACATGGTCTTGTGTCAATACATGACTTAATAACAGTAAATGATTATATAATTGACTTTCACATATAATTTTCAATATTATAGTAGAATAGAATTAAAAAGAGTAGGTGAGTATTGAATTTAGCAGATGAAAGGTTCCGTTAAGGCAAATATATAAGATAACAGAAATAAGAAATATCCAACAAAATATAATTGTACTATCTACAAATTCAATGCAATTATTTACTAGCGCACTAACATGGCATTTCAACGAGCACACAGCGGTATTAGCACATATACTTGGTTAAGATTAAGTAATACTGTTTAGTTTATATCACAAGGTTATATGACACTTTTTACAAGGATTAATTGAAAGATCATAATCAGTTATTAATCACCAAAATAAAAATAATAATTGTCATGATATATCTGACGGCATTCATCTGGCTGGGTGGCAAACACCAATCCCAGTTATAGATGTGTTGGACGGAAGGAGTGATGATGCGGATGGCGAGCATGCTTGCATGATGCGAGCAATGCTCCAACTCACTGCCCCACAATTTCATTTTTAAGGAAGGTGCATAGGTTTAGTTTTTTTTTTTAGTGGTGAAAGTGATTTGCATTTTGACTGCATTTACTCAATGGTTATTGAATTTTGGTTTCTTTTGTTTAGGCAAGTGAATATGTATTTTCCTAGTGCATTGGTTACAATTTTGTTTTTGCTTTTCATAATGCTAATGAATTTTTCATCTTCATCTTGGTTATTATGAGATGGGATCAGAGCTGTTATGGATTCAAAGAGAGTGTGACGCTCATTATTATAAAGGGGGCATTTTAACAGGAAGTGTTGTTCCGACTCAACCTCATTCTGCGTACAGTGAATACACAGCCTGTTTTCTGCTTGAGTTTTGGGTTTGGTATACCTGCCAGTTTCTATGGCCAGGTTGTGGGCACTTATTCTGAATTTAGTTAAAGCTAGCATGTGATTTATATTAGTTGGGGTGGCCAGATATGGTTCCAATCTGAATTGTCCTTTAAATAGTCTATAGGTTCTAAGTTTTGGATTAAGATTTACGTTATTGATGTTATTCATGGTTTCTGTCATGAAGGATTGATGTATTCGCTCTTTTAGTGTGGTGTATTGTTTATTTGTTACAAATTGCTCATGCCATAATGGGCCACTGTTACTTTCTAGCAGGATAGTTTTTAATGTTGTGCACCAGTTAGTTTGTCCTGATGTTTCGAGAGTTTTTAAGATATTATATGCTTGACGGACAGGATGTGTGGCGTCTAGTGTAAGTATTCTTTTCCAGTAATTGATGACTCTACATTTCATTTTCAAACTGATTGGGAACCTGCCTAGCTCTGCATACAGGGCTATAGTTGATGTGGATGTTTTTGTTTTCAGCGAGTTTTTAATGAATGCTAACTGTATCTTTTCAAGATTTGTCATGTCTTTATTTTGATACCATACTTCTGAAGCATATTCCATAATGGGGCTTATTTGAGCATCAAACATTTTCAGTGCCAGGGAAGGCTGTAACTGACCTATTGTGTTACGGATATAAGAATTTAGAGCGAAGATAGCATTATTTGACTTTGTTATCAGGTTCGGAAGGTTCTTCTTGAACATATTTTTATCATTAGAGATAATTGTTCCCAGATATTTATACTCATTTGTTAGTTTAATTTCCTCATTCCCAAATTGAAATTGTTCGGTTATTGTGTGTCTTGAGCCTATCACCATGACATTGGTTTTTGCTAGGCTGACTATAAGGTGCCATTTTTTGCAAAACTCATACAATCCATCAATTAATTTCTGGAGTCCTACTGCCGAGTGTGAGCAGAGGACCATATCATCGGCGTAAAGAATGTAGCTTATCAAGTCATCGCCAAGTCTAATTCCTGACTCATTATCAAGGTAATACTTCAGATCGGTTAGGAACTCTGTAAATAACCGTGGGCTCATCATTCCTCCCTGCAGGACACCAAAGTTACTGTCAATTTCATGCCCAATTTTACCTTTCCATTTGACTTTACATTTTGCCTTTGTGTACATATTCATTATGAGATTTAACATCTTCCCATTGACACCTCTTTTTAAGAGTTTATAGTAAAGTGCATACCTGTTTACATAATCAAAAGCTTTGGTAAAGTCAATGAAGCACACCCATAATGGCTGGCGTCTCTGTTTTTGCTGCATGGCTAGAGTGTTTAATATGAAAACGTTGTCTGTTGTTTGAGCCTCATTCATGAAACCAAATTGATAGGGATCATCTAGTTTTTGTGTTTTGTTCCTGTAAATTAGCCTGGAGTTAAGGATAGATTCTAGTATTTTGCCAAGAACTGGCATAACAGTGATTTTACGATAGTTGTCACATTCATTTATTGAGTTTTTCTTATGTACAGGACTGATGAGACCTAAGGCCCACTGTTGTGGCCATTCACCTCTATCAAAGATGACATTAAATACGACATATAGTGCTGAGCACAGATCTTCAGGAGCAGATTTAAAGAATTCAGCTACTAGGCCATCATGACCCGGAGCTTTGTGGTTTTTCAGTTTTCTGATGTGTAATGTAATTTCTTCTAGTGTTATTGCGCTATTACAGATGTCGTGAGAAATTTCATCTTCTATTATCTCTTTATCATAAGTTTCTACAAAAGTTTTAATGGTATGCATATGATCATAATCAAAGAAAATCCGCTGCAGAAGCAGAACTGCTATAGAACTGCCGCAGTTTTGCTGCACAACCACAACAGAATTGCCGCAGAACCGCAGCAGAATTGCTGAACAACCAAACTGCAACAGCAGTTACGCAGCTAGTCAGCAGAAATTTTACAGCAATTCGGTAGCAGATCTGTTTCAGTTATGCAACAACTGTGCTGCAGAACTACAGTACTGCTGCAGATCTGCTACAGAACTGCTGCAGTAGTAATGCATACTGCAGAGTTACATGAGTGCTGCAGAATTGCTGCATGAATGTTGCAGAACGGCTGCAAAAAAACTGAAGCAGAACTGATTCAGATTTGCTACAAAATTAATTTATGGTTACTGTGGAATCCCGGGTGTTGAATCCATGCAGCAATCATGCAGCAATTATGCAAAAAATTCAGCAGCAGTTCTACAGCAATTGCAGGATTGCTGCTTGGCTGCTGCAGAATTGATGTATAATTGCTGCAGAACTACTGCAGAATTAAGTGTTTCAAAATTGCTGTAGAACTGCAGCAGAATTGATGCAGAACACTGCAGCATGGTTGTTGCAGAATTGCTGAATAGTTGCTGCAATATTATTGAATGGTTGCGGCAATACAGCTGCGAACTGATAGAGTGTTGCTGTACAAATGCTGCAGAATTGTTGCATGGTTGATGCCGAATTGCAGAATTGCTGCATGGTTGATGCAGTGTTGCTGCACGAAAGCTGCATCACTGCTGGAAGACTGCTGCAGAATTGCTACAGAACTGCTGCAGAACTGTTGAAAAATTGATACAGAACTGCTGCAGAACTGATACATAACTGTCTCAGAATTGCTGAAGAATTATTGCTGCAAAATTATTGCATGGTTCAAAAAATGTCTACAGAATTGCTGTGGAATTAGTGCATAATTGCTGTAGAACTGCTGCAGAATTGCTGCATGGCTGCTGCAGAATTGCTGCTGCATGATTGATGCAGAACTGCTGCTGAGCTAATACAGAACTGCTTCAGTTGAATAATTGCTGCAAAATTATTGCATGGCTCTAGCAGAAGTGTTGTGGAACTGCTGCGGAATTGCAGGATTGCTACATGGCTGCTGCAGAACTGCAGAACTGCAGAATTGTTACATGATTGATGCAGAATTGCTAAAGAGCTAGGCCTAATGCAGAACTGCTTCAAACTTGCTTTAGAACTGCTAAAAAAAATGTGACAGTTATCTAAGATATGGAAATTGCTACAGCAGTTCTGCTGCAATTCTGCTGCAATTCTGCTGCAATTCTGCTGAACTGCTGCTGAACTGCTTCTGAACTGCTGCAGAACTGCTGCAGAACTGCTGCAGAACTGCTGCAGAACTGCTGCAGAACTGCTGCAGAACTGCTGCAGAACTGCTGCAGAACTGCTGCAGAACTGCTGCAGAACTGCTGCAGAACTGCTGCAGAACTGCTGCAGAACTGCTGCAGAACTGCTGCAGAACTGCTGCAGAACTGCTGCAGAACTGCCTTGATGCTGCAGAATTCCTGTGAAATTGGTGTGAAATTGCTGCAGAATTGTTGCAGAACTGCTTTAGAACTGCTTCATAATTGCTGTAGGACAGCTGCCGAATTGCTGAAGAATTGCAGAACTGCTGCAGAATGGAGCAAATTGCTGAATGGATGCTGCAGAATTGCATGGTTGTTGCAAAACTGCTGAATTGCTGCATAATTGCAGCAGAATAGTTGCAGAACTGCTGTGGAACTGATGCAGAATTACTGCAATATTATTGCATGGTTGCTGCAGAAAGCTGCAGAACTGACACAGAGTTACTTTGGAACTGCGAACTGCCGCAGAATTGCAGCAATTGCTGCAGAATTGCAACAGGAATTAGTGCAGTATTCTGCTGCAGTTCTGCAGAAATTCTGGGAGCAACTCTGCTGCAAAATTGCTACAGAACTGCTGCAGTATTAATGTAGAATTTCTACAGCATTTCTGCAGGATAACTGCTGCGGAATTAATTGCTTTGGACTTGCTGTAGAATTGTCACAGAATTGCAGCACTACTGCAGTAGAATTGTTGCATAACTGTCGCAGAATTGCTGCAGCACTGCAGCTAAATGGTTGCTGAACTGCTGCAGGAATGCAGCAGAATTGCCACGGAATTGCTACAGAACTGCTGCATGGTTGTTGCAGAACTGTAGAATTGCTGCATGGTTGATGCATAATTGATGCATGAATGCTTCAGAGCTACTGCAAGATTAATGCAGAATTGCTACAGAACTGCTGCAGAATTGCTGCAGAATTGCTGCAGAATTGCTGTAGAATTGCTGCAGAATTGCTGTAGAATTAATATAAAATTGTTGTTGAACTGCTGTAGAACAGCTTCAGAATTGCCGTAGAACTGCTGCAGAATTGCTACAGAACTGCAAAATTGTTGCAGAATTGTTGCAGAACTGCTGCAAGAGTACTGCTAAACTGCTGAAATTTAGTACTAGTTCTGCATCAATTCTGCATCAATACAGCAGTTCTGCAGCATTTTGCAGCAATACCGCAATGCTTCTGCAGCACTTCTACATAACATGCAGCAGTTCTGTACCAGTTCTGCAGCACGTCTGCTTACCAATTCTGAAGCAGTTCTGCAGCAATTGTGCTGTACTTATGCAGCACTTCTGCAGCAGATCTGCAGCAGTTTAAGCAAGTCTCCTGCAGCACTTCTGCAACAGCGGCAGTTCCGCGGCCGTTGCAATTTTGCCGCAGTTGCACTTCTGCGGCAGTGCTGCTGCAGTTCTGCAGCAATTTTGAAGCAGTTCGGCTGCAATTTTTGCGTGGTTGCTGCGGAACTGCTGCAGAAATACTTCAGAATGGCTTCAAAAAATGCTACAGAATCGCTCATTGTTACTTCAGAACAACTGATTGAAGCAAGAATAGTGCAGAACTGCTGAAAGATTGCTAAAGGATTGTTGCAGAACTGCTGAAAAATTGATGCAGAACTGATTCAGAATTGCTGCAAAATAAGTGAATGATTGCAGAATTGCTGTGGAATTGCTGTGGAATTGTTGCAGAATTGCGACGTAGATGCTGCAGAATTGCCACAGAACTGCCGCAAATTATTGCATGGTAGTTGCAGAAGAGCTGCATGGTTGCCGCGGCACTGCTGACAAATTTCTGAATTGCTGCTGAAGTGCTGCAAAATTATTGCATGGTTGCTGCAGAACTGCTTCAGAATTGCTGCATAATTATTCGATATTATTGCATGGTCGCTGCAGAATAGCTGCAGAACAGCTGCAAGATTGCTGCAGCATTGTTGCAGAGCTGCTGCGTAATTTCTGTAGAACTGCTGCATAATTTCTCTAGAACAGCTGCGGAATTGCAGGATTGCTTCATGGCTATTGCAGAATTGTTGCAGAATTGTTGCAGAATTGTTGCAGAATTGTTGCACAATTGTTGCATAGTTGCTGCACACTTGCTGCGTGGATACTGAAGTACTGGTCAAGAACCAGGCTTGCCAACCTCTGAGATGCTCAAACAGTGCGATGTTATAATCATCAATGTACCATTGTTTGTCAATCAATAAAGAATAGGCTGATGGTGGGAGAGCTTGTTGATGATCTGAAATAGCAAAAAGTAGGATAAAATTTCAGATTTGCTGCAAAAGTACGGCATGGTTGTTGCAGAACAGCAGCAGAATTGATGTGGAACTCCTGCATAATTGCAGGGTTGTTGCATGGTTGATTGCAGAACTGCTACAGATTTGATGCATGATTGCTGCAGAATTGCTGCTTGGATGTTGAAGAACTGCTGTAGGGGCGAACTTTACAACAAATATTATGTTCAGATAACTTCAGATCATCAACAAGCTGTCCCACCATCATCCTTTTCTTTATTGTGTTGGTTATCAGTGATCAGTCCCTGTAATATGAATTTGTTGTGAATTAGCTAAGTCTTTCATTCCGCCAATAATTATTTTGAAATCTTCCAAATTTTGTAAAAATTTGTTACGACACTGTTGATTTTCTCAAAAATGAGCTTAGCTATCTCAGATATCGGCTACGTACAATAATAATTAGAGAAATTTCTGTAATAATTGTACAAATTTATGTTATCATTGCAGAAGTATCTATCGGAATCTGCAATTATTATAAAAATGTATACGATTATTGCACAGATTTCTACGATAATTGCAGAAATATTAGTGCTAAAATTGCAAATATGTTCTTTTTTTGGATAAATATGAAGCTCCTCATAATAGATAACGGCACAAGTTATAATTTTTTTCAAATTTTTATGATTTTTGTACATTTTTCCCATTTTCGTACATTTTTTGCAATTATTGCTGATATTCTCATGATTATTGTAAATATTTTCACAATTATTGCATAAAAAAGTATAATATCTTGCCCAATTGTTTGCAATCGGGATTGTATATTTGATATACCTGAGGAGCTCATAAATATACCTGGTATTCAGTACTTATTGCTTTATTTACTAACATTTTCTTATTTTTCTATTTTTTTTATATAAGGGTGAATCACCTTAAATGAAAATTTAAACATAGGCTGCGCAGCAGCAAACCTTCAGCGAATAACACCTTTAGAAGATTACAATAATATCATAAAATTGGTGCGTTTACGAAATTGCTTATAGGTATGCAATAGCGGTCGAGTAGTAGCCTTCCATTATCTCTATTTTTCCAATGATTCATAAAGTGTTATACGCATCAAAAAGCACTGCTAAATTAATTGCTTAGGTGATTTGTCTAGAAAAATGCAATACTGTATATGCAATAGTGGGGAAGTTTTGGCTCCGATAAAAAAAAATTGTTTTAAATATTTTGTCTCAATATTACAAAAACTATAGAATAGCCATCTGTCAGACCATGAAAAGGCACATCTAGACCATACAAGCCATATGTGTACCAAACTTTATCCATGTATATGGAATAGTGACTGGATGTTGGGCCAGAAACAAAAATAATAATTTTTATGTTTTTTTTCAATATTTGAAACAGTATATGATATTTTCCATCAGACCTTTCAAAAGGCACAACTAGACCATATTGACCATATGTGTACCAAAGTTTATCCATGTACATGCAATAGTGAGCGAGTCTTAGCCCAAAAAACAAAAAAAATATGTTTTTATATATTTTCTCATTTTTTCAGAAAGTATAGAATATCTGTCAATGAGACCATCAAAAGGCACAACTAGACCATATAGGCCACGTGTGTACCAAATTTCATCCACGCACATGCAATAGTGACCGAGCCTTGGCCCGGAAACGAAAAAAAAATTATTTTTATATTTTGTTAATTATTTCAAAAAGTATTTAAGATCTACTTATCACACCATCAAAAGGCACAACTAGACCATACAGGCTAGATGTGTACCAAATTTCATCCTCATACATTCAATAGAGGCCGAGTGCCGGCCGGAAACGATCTATCCGCCGCCGCGCGCCGACCCACCGCCCGCCCCGCCCGCCCCCCCGCCCGCCCGGCGGACGGACAGCATTTTTACCCATGTGATTACAATACCTTCTTCGAACTTCGTTCGCTGAAGGTAAAAAAGAGACAGCTTAGGGTATGCTGCCACACAGCCTGCGTTATTTTCCTCACAGAAAATGAAAAGCACGACTGTACTTCACTAATAACAATCTTGATGAAATGGCGATTATAATAAAATCGAGCTCTCAGGGTAGTGGATTAATGCACTGAAATCCAGCCAGATCACTCATGAGTTTCAGTGGTCTGATCCACCACCCTCAGTAGTTTTTATTATATCAAATTTAGAGTTCTGGAACGGCCCAGACAGTTTCCTGATTTGAACCCATTATAATATTTCCTAGTCTCCTAGGTCAGATTTCACAAGGGGGTGCACAAGGGTAAAAATCAACATGATCGACATGGCAACACTGCCCTTCTGTGATCGACAGGTATATCTTAAAAACTGAGAAACACTGACAGGGTTCGCTGATAAAAAGTGTATATTGCTTTATCGTTCATGCTTAGTTAAAATTAAAAGAGACATGAAACATCTGTTTTCCCTTTAAATTCCGACATTTCACACTCCTTAATTTTTTGGGATCATGTACACAAAGCATGCTGTGACATTGCAGTCCATGTCAGATGACCTACCATATTACGAGGGTTAAGAAAATGTTGAATCTCCGGATTCTTGTTTTTTATTTATTAGGCCTATAACACAAATATGCCCAATAAATTTAGCCTTTAAATGCTGGGGGTATGCTGCTGTGCAGCACTTGTTTACTTTTTTCCCACACTGCCCCCTGGTGTTGAATTCAGTCAGAGATCATCCACCAGTGGAAGGCCTAAAAAAATCATGAATTCAGCAACTAAAACTGAAGAAGCCTAAGTATTAGTAGTCAAATTTACAAATGAAAATGTTTGGTAGGCGAAATCTCGGCTAGAATAAGTTTAATTAGCCAAAATACTACTATTTTTTTCTCCACTTGGGGGCCATGACGCTCCTTTGGGAGTCACGTGACCGCGACGTCATTGTCAACAATGTCGATCTGGGAGGCAGACGTCGATCTGGGAGGTATTTCCCAATGATTCTGAAGGATTGATGGCTTGACTACACTACTGTGGGAGTTAAATCAAGTCCTAATAGCCCCTTCTAGGGATCCCCGGCGTGAAATTCCCGTAAGTAGCGCCGTTGAATTGATTACGATTTTTGGATTCGTAGGAACTGTGGCTACGACATGTTAGCCATCAGAAGAGTAGCCACGTTGCTGGGGCTACACAGAAATACACATACCTATGAATAGCTTAGCTGATTTGCAATATGAATATCACATTTTCACGATGTTTTGGTGCCGTTTTTGTCCGATATTGACAATTTATGGCAATGGCAGTCAAATTTCACAAAATGTTGACTTTTGTCATGCTGCCAATCTGACAGACAATGGGTGGTGACGTCACAAAAGTGCATTACTGCGCCGCCCCAGACTTAGTTCTTGTCAAGTTGGCATTGAACAGACCTCCAATCTCATTCAGTCATTGTGTTGATTTTTATGGCCTGTACAAACTATGCTGAATTTCTGTCTCAATGCTTGACGTGACAAACTGTAGGTGTTGGGAGAATCATAGACACGTTTATGGGAAAATCGCTCGGGTATCATTCAGGGTCAGTCACCGTCAGTGTAAAATGCGGACTCTTCAGTCTTCAACCCTCAGTAGCTCTCGGCCGTATCGGGTGGTGCATGGTGTAGTCAGGTGCGTTGGACATGTCTTCAATGTACATAAAAAACGTGCAGGTGCAGGTTAAAATCATGGCCTGAATTTAGTTGGTGAGAGTCCAGATGTTGTTTGCTCTGCACCATGTCATGTTTTTGATGTGTGTCATGACATTACTGATGAAGGCGTCAGGGCTTGGTGAGTTGACGACTTTTGATGGCAGGGTGTTCCATAGCCGTATCGTTCTAGGATAGAAGCTGTGGAGATAGGCTGCTGAGTGGAGACACTGGATGTGAAGGTATCTATGGGATGAGAAGGGGAAGGCTTGACAGATGCTGGGAAGGGAGACTTGATGAGGTGTTCCTTGTTTTGAAGAATATATTCAGGTCACTCAGGGCTCTTCGATGTTGAGTGACCTGAATATATTCTTCAAAACAAGGAACAACCTCATCAAGTCCATGCGGACCTGACATTCTGGGAGCCAATCTATTGATTCAAGTCTTGGGCAAACACTGTCCAGTCTGGAAGGGGTTAAATCATGCGGACCAAACTGCAGACCATGCAGACCAATTGAATAACTTCAGGGAAATGATTTGAAAATAGATTTTATGAACTTAATAAAAAAGAAAATTTTAATTATTGAAATTAAAAATTAATCATTTATTCATTTTATAAATTGGAATTGAAAAATGGGATCTGGTCAGTATTTGGTCTGCATGATTTGGTCTGCATGATTTTGGTCTGCATTTTTTGGTCTGCAATTTTTGGTCTGCAATTTTTGGTCTGCACTCTGGTCTGCATGATTTGGTCAGCATTTGGTCTTCAAATCTGGTCAGTATTTGGTCTGCACTCTGGTCTACATTTGGTCAGCACTCTGGTCTGTACTTGGTCTGCACTCTGGTCTGCACTCTGGTCTGCATTTGGTCTGCACTCTGGTCTTCATGATCAGCCATCATTTGGTCAGCATTCGGTCTGCACTCTGGTCTACACCCTGGTCTGCAACCTTGTCTGCACTGCCACTTTTACCTGCTCATATCTGAGTTCCCCTGTGGCCTAATTGGTAAGTGCGCTTGTCCACTGGCTTTGAGGGCGTGTGTTCAAATCTCACCCCAGAAACTCAATTTAGTCCGAGCCCATGGGACATTAAATGGAGGCGGGTTGTATCCAGTATTCTATGCTGGGGCAACTGAAAGACCCTGGGCATCCCTGAATTAATAGGGTATGTGCCAGACTCACAGTCTTCTCATCTCATCATCATACGGCGATCGCCTGCCTTGATAGAGCCCACTAAGGCGCTGCAGAGGCATAAAACACAAACAAACCTGCTCATATCTGGTCTAAGACCTCTTGCCTGTCTAAGTTTTTTTTTAAAGTTGATTAAAAAAATAATGATAAAATTAAATAGTTTTTTATTCAATTATCAAGCGTATATAATTTCTGTATCTAGCTTGCTGGTTTGGACCGCATCTGGTCCGCATTTTCCGCTTGATTGACTTTGTATTATTAGCTTGATCAAACGAGCAATGCTCCTCTGCTCCCTCCTGTGTTTGTTTTGTGTCTGGTCCGTTCGGTCCGCATTTTACACTGACCCTATCATTCAGTATTGCGGGCCGTGGTGATGTCATCAGCAAAAATGTTTATTTTACGCTATGAGCGCTTGACAACCAATTATTTTCATGATGCAAAAAGTTGGAAAACGGGAAAAAGTATGAAAAACGAGTGAGTTTTAGTTCCGACTTGAGTAAGTTGTTAAAAAAAGTTACGTTGGCGGGGGTTGCCCCCAAAATAACCATGGAAACGCGATTATTAGCACTTGCCAAATATGGTCATTTTCACGGCCCGCTATACTGAATTTTTTCCAAGTGCTCTGAACTGAATAATTTTTATTCAAATTAGGCCTAGATAACATTTTGGATTTAGGTGGCCTACATATTTAGCTACTGACGGCACCACTTTTAAAAGGAATTCCACCAAGCTAAAATGACGAAAAATCACTGTAAAGAATTGAAAGTGCATGAAAAAATAAGCAAAATCCCTCAGCCTGATCAACTACTACACAATGGTGACGTTATCAGTCAATCTAATGACGTCACAAGCAGCTTGTTGTGACATCATCTGCAGTCAATAATTGACCAGGCAGATGACGCCATTTTTTCAATGTATAAGGGAAAAAATCACTTCTTCAAGTTATGAGGATAAATTTTCATTCTTTTAAGCATGTGGAGAAAAAAATAATTAGGTGCCGTCAGTAGCAAATTTTGCATTCTTTTACTTTTAGATGGTATAAGTGAAATTAACTAACTGTACATATTTAAAAAATGTTTTAATTGTTGAGTGTAAACATTAGGTCTCAGTTTTTGTGTCTTACAATCTAGATGGTTTATTTCAACTGTGGATTGGGTCTGCAGCCCCTTGTGCTGTCTCTTTCTACAGTTTGGCATTGCCTTACTTTGATCTAAATCTATTCAATAGGCAAAGAAATAGGCCTAAATTGCCATTTTGCTTTTAACTTTTATACTCTATAGAAGTTTTTACTATGACATGCAATTTGAAAACTTGATATATAAATATCTGTGAAATAGTATGTTACAGCGCATACATGTATAATGGGCATTTCTATTTTCTTGCAGATATATACACTTTTTTTAAAAACTGTTTTAGATTTGTTATTCATTTATTTTGCAGATAAGAAGATGATTCCATTTATTGATGAGTGGCCCGTTCTTCCTTCACCTTTGGTAAAGACACAATGTTTTTTCTGTATTCAACAGAAAAAAAGTATTATATGATAAATTTATATCATGGAATTGTAAAATTAATGTTTGTGTACAATTTCTGCATTTTAAAGTTGCAAGCTGCTGCTCTTGCCAAGTATTTGATAACAAATAGTAAACTGTTGAATAGCCGTCATTATTATTTCATTATTACAGTGTGTAAGTTCATATAATATAATCATGTTCGAGTAATTTTATTATACATAAGTTATTTTGTATATATGTAGGAGTGCATTATTTCGAAGCTTTATTTTTTATTTTCAGTTCACCTCCAATGAAAGAGGGTTAACCCCTTATGTCCAACAAGTACAACGTATGTATATGATGCCATGTACTATTTTACATAAAAAATGTAAACCATATATTAGGGTGTTTCAGACACCCCCATCGTTTTCCGATGAAGCGTGACCTTATTTGATATTATATAGATAGTGGATGGTGAGGAGACCAATATTGAGTTTTATTGGCCGAAGCAGTAATATTGGTCGAGGCCGGAGGCCGAGACCAATATTACCTGCTGAGGCCAATAAAACTCAATATTGGTCGACTCAACATCTACTATTTGTTATATTCTGCACCAAAATTTTGGGACTTATACATGTTTTTAAATAAAAGAGTTGTCGGTTTCTAATCACCCAGAAGTGATTTCTAATTTGATATTCTCTAACAATCGTGATTAAAAACATGTATCGAAAAAACAATTTTTTTCATCTGAACTTTCTTTCTAGCTATCTATCTAGCTATCTATCTAGCTATCTAACTAACTATCTAGCTAGCTAGCTATTATTTAGTCTATATGTCTATCTATCATTTACTCTTATTTTTTCCCATTGTAAAAAACGTTTTCAAATTGGTGTTGTTAACTGCTTTGGTATAGTATTTTACTGATTAAATTATCTTTATCTTGAAACATTTTTAAATATTAACTGCATATTTTCAGCATCAATTTGTTACTCAGTCTCACAATGCTTTAATTGCTGCTTGTTCAATTGGATTGATTTCTGTAAACTACAAATAAATTTAGTTTCACTTTGGATCAGACACTTCAATTGGAATTTGGTCAATTATCCTTGATCGCAATTAGCACCTTGAGGAGTTATTCTGTATCCTTCAATGACAATCGAGAATTTGATTGGAAGGCAGTTAATGCAATGAAAGAGTCAGAAAGACTGATTCTGTCTCTGCAACAAGTCAAGTGCATGTGAACTGAGGACGCCAATATAGCTTTCACGCGCCAATAACACTTTCCACACGCCAATATCGTTATTTATTGGCGTGGCACGTGATTGATTTCGCTGCACTTGATTGGCTGACAAATTTTGATGCAGAATATTGCAGTTTACGTGCTAGAAATCACCTGAAAATTTAACGACATTTCCAATTCCAGTTTGCATGCTGGACAAGACTTGTAAATCTGTATTTCACTAACAGTACGTCACAGTAGTGTAGCACATTGTCAATTCACTTGCCAGCTACGTTGCTATTTTGATGTGTTCTTGTTTGTACCATGCTTGAGTCACCTTAATTAATTAAGGGGAGGTATTTTTGAAATAATGGCCCATGTTTGATATCAAAAGATAGGCTTTAGCTAAATTGGATAATTTCGGGCTATTTAAAACCTCTATTTTCAATTTTTGCGATGAATGGTTGCTGTGGTAACAATTTTACAAGCCAAAAAAAAAGGCTGATTTTTAGATATTACATTTCGGAAGTTCTCTGTGTTTAGAAGCCCCTGTGATAACAATGTGTGGACAGATACAAAGTGTCTGTACACATGGTACATGATTGTGGTTTTGAGTGCTTGGTGACTTGACTTGAGGGACCTTCATGAGAAATTTATCATGACTTGAGTGTTTCATGACTTGACTTAACTAACATCAGTAAATTAAAGCACTTCATGATTATAAATATGTCATGATGTCTTACAACAGAAACAAATGTTGTTCAATGGCCAATACATCGCTGAGAGCAATCAGCTTTGACACCTACCACGTTGACATGAGTCTCACCCCGGGAACTCACTTTAGTCCGAGCCCATGGAACATTAAATGGAGGCGGGTTGTATCCAGTGTTCTATGCTGGGGCAACTGAAAAACCCTGGGCATCCCTGAATTAATAGGGTATGTGCCAGACTCACAGTCTTCTCATCTCATCATCATACTTCGATCGCCTGCCTCGATATAGCCCACTAAGGTGCTGCAGAGGCAAAAACACAAATTATATTTTTGAGGATTTTTTTACCCATACCTCCCCTTAAATCTGGAATACATAAGGGCGGTTATTAGTTTTATAATACTAGAATGAACTTTCAGCCTCACCAAAAAATATACACATGAGCTATCCATTCTCAAAAAAATTATTAGATTTGATACTCCATAGTCCACACCCCAATTTTTAGTGCAATGTATAAGTTAAAATATATATTTATTGAAACAAACCGCCTTTCGGTTTCCATGTATCAATATTTCTTTCACACAGTTAACAACAGCATTGTTGGTCATGAATTTGAAGCATTGCAGCTGAAAACCGCATGCAACCTCTGAAAAGTTAACTATTTCAGCCATAGCTTCTACTTGATATGGTCAGAGTCTTATTTGGTGATTGTCCCTTCCTATTTATAGTGTGAGACAACGATCTCTATCAAAACATTTGGCTTTGATTTAATTTAATGGAGGGTTTAATTTTATCTTGCAGATGGTGAAGTCGATGAGAATTGGTGTATAAATGGGTGGTCAGACACATCTGACCCACAGGGTCAACTGGTGGTATTGAACCAAATGGACCAACCTCGTCAACCCCTTGTTGATGACATCTTAAGGAGTTTTAAATTTGATGAACGGCAAACTCCTACATCTGAGGTACATAATTCCATTTAACTCAGTTGCAAATCAATTGTATGAATCCTTTTTTTTTGTTTAATAGAGCTGCTGGTGAGTCATTCGACAGAAACTGGCCTTTTCCTGTCCTCAGGTTACCAATGTCATTAAATGAGTAATTAATGTTACTTTATAAATTTTTATTAATTATTATGAGTTGGTGATCGTAAGCAGTGCCCTAACGCTGAAGTTTAGTGTTAAGTTTGTCATTCATAATATTTTTGGACAAGCATTTGTTTTTGAGCCAGCAAGGTTTTGGGTGATCAAAGTAAAAACTGACCTTTTCTCAGTGAAAACGCAAATTTTTTTTTTCCTGTTTCTTTTTTGGACATTTTATATCCCAATTTCTTTCAACTTATTTCCAAAATCTTACTATAAAGGCAGCTTTCTTGATGCTTCAGTCCCTGCTACGATGCAACTGTTTTAACTATGACCGCCAACTTTGCACAGTGTCAACATTTTTTACCTGAGGGGAATGGGCTATCATTTTTTTCCCACAGTGCACTTACATTGTTGTCGTGAGGAGACTGGGCTACTGCTTTTTCCAATTTCAGAAATTTTTTTTCAACATTTTCTGCACTTATGTTTTCCAAAATGTTTTCCCGCTTGCATTGCATCTCCTTGGCAACTGCACTGCCCCACTTAAAGATAATTTGGTGGCTATAACTACACAAGTTAAATACTTTATTTTGCCACATTGGGCGTTTCTAGTGTATAACTATACTTATGTAAACTAGAAAATATAAAATTAGTTAAAAAACCCCTGTGCTATAATTGCGCACAAAATGTTTTGACTTCATTTTTTTAAAAGTACACAAAGATTGAAGTACATACAACCTTTAGTACATGGGCCTGCTTGTATTTTTATGTAGTCTTTAATATGCTTGTATTGTTTTTTCTTACAGATTTCTTCAAAAAGCCTTTTTGGAGGTACAGGTTAGTTATTATTATTATGATATATATTTTTTCATTCTATTAATTTTGATACCATGAAGAATTTTGGAATGGTTTTGTAGGACTTGAAGTTAAGTTTCCTATTTATACTACCAATCTCCTCTCTCACTATTAAACATTAAAACATTTCACTTTTACCATTTTCAAAAATTCGCTCCTTGACCAATTTTGAAGCTAGCCTTTCGAAATTTTGTGCATAATACTTTCCCAAGTACACAAAATTGTCGTTAGAATACAAGATCCTGAGGCGGGGACCATTGTTGATTTTAGTAGGCAAAGTTGTCACTTGTTCAGGTATTTATATAAACTGCTGTTGATTTTTAAAAAGGTCCGAGGAAGTCTAACGATGGAAGAAAGAAGATGGATACGAGGAAGGGCACCAGATTTGTTAGAACCAAACAGGTATAATGTGGCCACATTTAAGTGCTAAGTAGGTTTTTCTTTGTCATTTTACCTCAAGACTGTATATTATATTTAATTTACTACTGAATTTCCTTGTCCCCAGATCTATCTTTGTGTTGTCTCAAACTATACTTTATTTTTACATACTATGTCAGGTGTAACATGTTATCCAAGTACGCCTGCCCTTTCATTCAATAGACTGAATCAACGGTTGAACCAATTTTCTCATCTTTGCAAGTTCATTCACATGCAGGGGTGGGTGGAGGGTTGGTCTAGAGGTGGCATGCCAGGCTGCCAATGGCTGGGTTGAGGGTTCAAATCCTGCTCTTTTCGGGTAACCTGGGCCTATGTTGGACGGCTGTTTCAATCACTGCCTCATTACTGTGTCCTCCTCCTACCAAGTGCATAAACACAGGATGTAAAGCCCTAGTAATCCATCCATCCATCACTCACACATATCCTCTCCAGACTATTATGTTTTTTCTTTTAAAATTTCAGGAACTTGGGATGCAGTTTCGGACCAAATCCACTGGGGCTAAACATGGCAATGCAGAGTGCAGAGGATGGAATAGGCAACCCCTGCAGGACTTGCGGAATTTAGGGGATGATTTTCAGACTGTTCGTTCTAAACCAAGGAAAGGAAAGGGATTGGATGTAGACAGGGTGAGTGCTCTATGGTGGAAAGCGGAACATTATGAAAACAGCCACATTTTGACGTAATTAATCAGTTTAGCTAGCAAGGAAATAGGGTACACTCAAATAGAGTCCCTGCCCCCTTCGTACAGAGGTAATTTGAACTTGCTGATTCCAAATCTGAAATCAGAATTTTTTCAAAATGTCAGGTTTTTTAGTTATGCTCTTGTCAATATTTGGCAAATAAAATAGCTACATTAGCATGCTGTGTGTGAAAGAAATGTGTTCTGAGCTAATAAAACTTAAATCATCTTTGCATTTATTTAGGTGATTTTGATATCCTGAAACAAAATATGGTCCATTATTTCACTCAGATACTTGGCAGCTACACACATTTGAGGATAATATTTAGGTGCCAAAAATGGGTGATTTTTGCTAGTGAGTGAGTGAGTTTGTGTTTTACGCCCCATCAGCACCTGTGTGGGCTATTTGGAGGCAACATTGGTTTGATAGATTATCCTAGAACTAATTTCTCATAATTTGTAGAAGTAGTCGTTATCTCTGAGGAACTGTGTTATGCTGGATGCTGAATTTTCTAAGAACAAGTGTTTGAGATTGCATGATTGAAAGGGACGGTGATGTAGATTGTTATTACATTCTATCAAGATATGTTTAATTGAAAGTGGTTCTTGGCACCCTTCGCATATTGGTGCTGTGTCATTGTTTAATAAGTGGGAATGGGTTAATCTGCTGTGTCCTATAAGACATCTATGAATTACGATTTGCTCCTTGCGCGAGTGCGCATCAATTTTTATATCTTTCGTGACTTGTGGTAGGATTGTGCGTAGTTTGTTTCGTTGGCCAGCATTCCATCGTACTTGCCAACTATACTTGGTAAAGTCATTGATATGCTTTCTTAAGTCCGTATAAGGGACAACGTAGTCGTTAAATTTTTTCTTAAGGCTCTCTTCGCATGAAGGGTGATTTTTGCTAAGTAGCCACTAGTTTTAATTTCCTTTATAATCATTAATTAATTTGTTTTCTTCAATTAGTTTGTTTTTTCAAGACCAAATAAAGCAATTCTGATTCTGATTCTGATTGGTTTAAAACTATTTGAAGATATGAAAAAAGTGTTACAGCTAGTGATGAAATCCAATTTATGGGCTGCTAACGGCGTCCTTTGTCCAAACCAAAAATAGTTTAATGAAGATCTAATTTTAAGAAATATGGGGGGGGGGGGGGGTTTGTCGGATCTGAAAAATGGTGAATTACCTCAATAGTCCAGTGAACGCTGAAAAACACTAAATAAATATATTTTCAGTCTGAAAATAGCTGATTGTGCAACCAAATACCGCCAATTTATAAAAACAAACAACTTCTGTGGTTTTTAGAACATCCTGATAGCTCAGTCTTGATATGGGTCATTCTGAAATTTCGGGACAATTTACGTCACTCCAGTTCCCCGAAATAAATTTGAATGCAATTATTATCTGAATCGTCACTCTACATCTGTTATTCATATTTCTGTCTTGAAACATTGTATTTGGAACACATAATGACAGCTCCACAGTTTTGGCCATAATGTGGTGAGTTATTGGTTAGAAGCAATCTAAGTTGGCTAATTTTAGAGCATGAGGCAAGGTGTAATGGGTCGACAGTTGTTGGGTTTAAGCTGTGGCATTGCTTCAAAATTTTTTATTTAGTGGATGTGGCCATTTAGAGCCAATGAGAATATGGGATTTGGTGGGAGTGGCCATTCCATGTGCTGTATTGACTTTCCACCAGAGGTCATGGTTGTATGCATGGCCAGCATCGATCTAGTTCCGGTCTGTATATCAACAGACAAGCAGGTAGTGCTGCTTTCTGGGCTCTGATTGGCGAGAAAACAATCAAAGTGACGTCACCGATTGAGAAAAGTTTTGTGACGTAATGCAGTAGGTGCCTAAGGCCATAATGCCGTGGAAACCAGATTGGGCCAGCATGTTGCAGCCCCTGTGGCAGAAAGCAGAAACATTGCAGATTTGCGAATCCTGCTCACTGTATGATCCATGGCTTTATGAATTAAATACAACATAGTTACACAAATACACTATTTGCCAATATACACTTAAGATAAACAATTTATCTAAACATAGGCTGCGCAGCAGCATACCTTCGGCTATTCAGTAGCTATTCTGCAGTCAGTCGGATACATTGGCAAGGTCATAGGTCAACCCGCCAGGCGAAAACTCGCCAGGTGACAACTCACCAAAGCACTAACTCGCCAGTACATTCATTTTAATAAGCTTACAATCAGTTTAAATTAGCTTAAACTGTACAATTGTCAAAGTTGAGAAATAAAGACCTAGTTTCCGATTGTTTTTTACCTTAAATTTTAATTTGCTTCTTAATTGTTATACCTAGTCAAATATCTTTATATCTTAGTCTTTTTGTTTCATTTTATTGCTGTTACTGGTTATACATGTGTATGTTATAACGTAGATCTTAGATAGTTGGATTACTAGCCTTATGGCAAAATTTTGTAGGCCTATTTATTTTTCAATACGACTTTAAATAAATTGATTTGATTTTTATTTGACAAATTGATCTGGATTGTAACAATGTATGACTCAAATGGAAATAGTTATAAAAGCGTCTGTAATGGTGCGTCTTTCTATAAAATTTACATACAGTCATACACATAAGCCTATTATAACTATCAAACTTGTATCGCATCATTGACACGAATGACAGTATAAAATCATTTCTTATCCAAAATCTGTTTTTAAAAAGTAATTGCGTAGAACAGTTGAGAAGTATACCTAGTACCTAGCATTTTTCAAGCCGAGCATATATAGCCCTATTTTTATTGTACTTTAAGAAAATACTTGTATAAAACTAACACAAGAAAAATATAGTAGGCCTATTTGTTTGATGGGCACCTCCAAACTTATTTCATGACTAATATTAACTATTTTGAAGTGATCTTAATCCTGGGTTGCAATTTTGCTAACTCGGAGGCTGTTGAAACTTGAAAAATGCCTTTCCATTGGCGCAAATGCTTGATGCAGCTTTTTCAAAAAGCTACAACTCAAAAACTATAATGTCTACAAGCTTCTAATCTCGGATTTATAATCTGCTATAGTAGCTGAGGTAGCAAGGCTGAGTACTGGTCATATACAATGATTGATTCCAGAGAAAAAGGACCTCAAAGTTGCTAAAATCACAATTTCACAGATTTTCAAAGCTAATAGACTAAAATATGACATCAGTTACCGATGTCAAACCAATGCCATTTCAAAGGTTTATGAGTAAACATTATCCACATAAGTTTCTTCATGGTACTCCCTTTCATTAAGGTTCTCTGAATTATGCAGGTATGAAATAATGTCAATTTATTAATTTGTTATATTTAACCACATCAATTCGGAAGAAGAATGTGATAAAAAATTATATTTGGGACACTTTGTATGCAGTGCATGCGAAAGCAAATTGACTTTGGTCAGATATTTTGTCTGACGGAGAGAAAGTTCTGGTCAGACAATTTTCATTTTCATCAGACAAAAATTTCTCTTCTTGTGGCAGTTATTAATAAGTACTCCGCTGAATTTGTGACCGCCTGATACAATTCAATGTCCATGCAGAAAGTCGCATTAGTTTGGCTTGATAAGAATTTCCCAGAACTAGGCCTTTATTCTGGATCAAAATTTCATTTTGCCAAATGATTCATTCCCATTTTATTTGCCACACATGTGAGACTCATGTATTTTAAATCTCATAAAACAACTTTTTCAAAGAGGAAGCAGGCTTCAGCGAAAACAGTTGTGTATTTGGAATTATCACAACATTACAGTGTTCTAACTTGGATTGATGACTTATATTATGATAAAGTTGCATCCATGAAGCAAATTCGCATCATGAGACTTAAGGAGTGAAGAACTAGATCAAGACTGTTCTTGATTGTAATTAGCTGTAACACTTGGTCAAGAATACTGTACCTTGTCCAAAATTGCTATTAGGTCAATTGAGGGTCAAAAGAAACTGGACACTGGCAGAATTGCAATTTAATTACCTGCAATTTGGCTCACTTGAAACAACTCCAAATTGCAATCTACACTGCTATTGAAAGACTTGCTGATTGTCCAACAGAGCCCTTGTACTGTCCACAGCACTGACAGCAGTAAGGTCGGATTTTTTGTCTGACCTGGGCCAGAGACTGGTCGGACATTCGTAAAAACAGTCGGCAAAAGCCGATTGTCCGACGGTTTTTGCGCGCACTGTTTGTATGGCACTTTCAGTAACCAAGATGCAAATTTTACTGAAATGTCACAATTCCAAGGTCTACACTTTTTACACTGGCTTAATAACCAACTGGGGACCTTTGTATACTTGGTTTCAGAAATGCATTTTGTAATTTGGTGCTGTATGTGCTGCGGTTATTCAGAATTTAGCAAACTTATAAAAAAAACATGCCATTTTCCTCTTTCAGACTCTTTTGGTAGCAAATTGCCACTTGTTAAAGTGTCTATTGTGAGCTTAGTATTTCACTTAGAGTTATGAAATTTAGTATAGGGATTCTTTTGAGGGTTTGAATCGGAAGAATTTTGAGAAATTCGAGATGGCTGCCAAAATGGCCGCCACTAAATGGCTGCTATTCTTGTTTTGCCCACGGTGAGTTAAATTTTTCACTTAACGTGCTTAAGATCTTAAGTATTGAAATTTGGTGTAGAAATTTGTTTGAGGGTGTGAATCAATATTTGGAGAAATTCAAGATGGATGCCAAGATGGCTGCCCCAAAATGGCCATCATTCTTGAGTTGCCCACTGTGGGCTTAGTATATCAACTAGAGGATTGAAATTCGGTACATGTGTAGACATTTGTTTGAGGGTATGGATCAATGACCCCTGATGAATCCAATATGCCTTCTACAAAATGGCTGCATTTCTTGATTTGTCTGTGAGCTTGGTATCCAGTGATGGGCTGTATGTTGGCGTTTGTTTCGGAGTTTGGATCAAGAAAATTTGGAGAAATCCAAGAGCGTGTCGAAAATGGCCGCCACGAATTGTCCATTGTGACCTTTTAAAATGTTTTTGTTGTGAGAACATCTATGTCAGCATAACAAAAATATTAGCTGAAATCATTCAAATTCTGGCTTGCAATATAGGTGCAATTTCTGTGCACAAATAATGTAAGGCAGTGGCATCTCTAGAAATGCAAGTTTGGGAGGGCTTTAGCACCAAAGTTTAGAAGCGTTGTCAGAGGTTCAAAGGTTTGAAGCACGTGCTGCCCCAGAATCCAAAGATTTTATATGTCTGCTGATATATGCACACATGACAAATAGATAAAATGCAAAAATGAAGACACATAGTTATTATTATTATTATTATTATTCATTTGTTGAGCGCTACACCTTGCAGTAGTTATGCATTCTGGTGCGCTTTACAATAAAGACTAGATAGGCCGCGGTTGCTGCCTCCTAGTACATAAAAAATATATTAAAAGCAAATAAAAGCAATTTAAAATAGGTTGGCCGCGGTTGCTGCCTCCTAATGAAAGGTTAAAAAGGGGATGATTGTGATGGCTTTATTAAAATTGATTTGTTAAGATCTTGCTGGATGATTAAAAGCACGTCTGAACAGCTCCGTCTTCAAACTTCGCTTAAAGGCAATGAAGGAGGTAGATTCCTGTAGATCTGCAGGCAAGGAGTTCCACAGCTTTGGTCCATAAACACTAAAAGCCCTTAGTAGTGCACAAAATACTTTGTACAGTGTCTTTTCATGGGCTCTGGTTATTGCTTCAGCACACCAGTATCATCATACTAAGAAAATATCTTCCCCCCCCCCCCCACGATTTTTTTGGGTGGGCTGAATGCTCCATTTTGGGGGACTCGGCCCCTCTAGTGATGCCTCTGAATGTAAGTAGTATCTCTGTTCACAAAATTTAGTGGTATAACTGCAAATCTGACAAAGCATTCTTATTTCTATCAGTACCTACAATAAAAGCAAAATAAAAATGGGAAGTTCATTGAGTACTTTGCAAATATTTGCTTATGATTTGTGTTGAAGCCTTGAAACTCCCAAAAAAATGCTTCGGGTCAGTTACCACGAAGTGGCTCCTTATCTTTTGTGCCAAACTTTCCCCTCTACTTTTAAAATCACTTACTAACATATAGGCCTTCTGTCATTTATAATATGGATGAAGTCAGTGACATCTTATTAAATCATTACTAGCAATAATTGACAGCAACACATTGGTCAAGGAAGTAATTGATTTATAAATGCATTTAATTGCGTCACATCTTTGCTTACTAGCATTTAGGCTATGAAAAATCACAGGATACATCATGCTCTCAAAGCCACTAATTAACAAACAAGTTCGAATGATCAGTATAGGCTACAGTTAGCAGATACATATTCTGTCCTCTGATGGACCCAACTTCATTGAGGACTTTTTCCCCCTTATGATGAATATGATCATACCTTCATTTATTTGTAACCAGATATTATGTACTGTCCCGTAGGTGTAACCAGACATTGTATCCGAGGATGCTTGTTTGTATGTCCGATTACTGATAGAATAGTAAAATTCTTCTTTACCATGACAACCCTAATCACGGCAACTCAAAATTTTCATTTTGTACCTGGAGACCTTTGTAAAAATTCATAGCTCTAGCTTTAGCTGTTTCTTTTAAACAGTGGACAGCATAAGCCAAACAACAGCTGAATGCCGAGGTATGCTGCTGTGCAGCCCATGTTTTATCAAGATCTTGATTTGTTTGTCTGTTATGTGTGTTTTCTCTGCAGAAACAAGATAGTAAAGTTTTTACGGGAAGGTACCCATTCACTTGCAGTTACAATTGTTCTATTTTGTTGCAGTTACTTACTAAGTTTTGATGTAGTATTACTAAAGTTAAGTGATAGGAATCAGCTGCTAATCAAACTTGCGTGATTCGCTGATCAATAATTAATCTCAAGGCTCAAATTAAACATCCGCACTGAGCAATTACTCTTCCAAGGACAAGCAACTTGACATGTTTCCTCAACAGTTGACATTTATATGATATGAAATGAAATTCTTTGAATAAGAGAAAGTAAAAAAGAAAAAAAAAACAGAACATGTGGAAAAAAATGTTAGGAAAACAATTTTTAGAAAAAAAGTGAAAAGAAAAATGGCAAAACATTTAGGAGGAAAAATGTCTGTGAAAAAAAAGGTTAGGGATGGGATGGGAAGCAAAAATTAGAGGAGGGGAATTGGAAAAAAAGTATATTAAGGGAAAAATGGAGGTAAAAGAAAAAATTGTGGACAAAAAATTGTTAAAAAGTCAGAAGAATATATATATAAGCATTTGGAGTGTTAGGGGGGTTGGAGTTTAAATGGACAGGATATTATTTATTTCATGGTAACTGCAGCAGTAATTGGGCTTATTTCTTTTGAGTGTATGAGGTCAAATATTTGTTTCTAAATCAAATGAAACCATGTTAAGAAATACCTCCACCACTAATTTCAATACTGCTCAAAAGGAATTAATTTATCTCACCAAAACTAGAATGGGAATTATTTATTTTCAATAAAAACTGCCAAGCTTCCTCCCCCTCTCTGAGATCTGATATCGTGTTATTGACATTAAAATCTAAATTGAGGTCATATTTAAGGATTTACAGATTTGTTGCAGGCATTCGATTTTATAATACTTTTGTTTTATATTTGTTTAACTTTTGTTGGTAATTCACTGTTTGGTTAAGTTTTGCTGTTTGTGTTATGAGTTTTGTTAAACAATGAGGCTTATATATCCTATATCCTCCCATTGGCGTATAAGTGAACAACAAAGAATATATGATATATACCGGCCAAATGCAGGCTTCTGATTGGCTGACGGTATGGTATAAATATCTATATATATAATATTATATGACCATTGGCTTGTGCTGTTACTGATGTTTTTATTCTGATTTGGGATCATTGATTTAACTTAATTTGCAGATAAGAATGTTTAGAATATGTGTTTAATTGAAATTCAATATAATTGTGTTTACATTTAATGTGAATAATTAATTCTATAAAGCATGTTTGTTCAATGGTGTTAACATGAGATATTCTTAGCTTTAATTTTTCTTTTTTTTTTCAGTGGAATGGTCCTTCCAATAGATGATGACTTCAGTGTCGCTTTTAAACCTGTGTATAGATTCATAAAGACAAAGACAGTAAGTTATATTACTCTTTCGTGGTGTATTGTCACTCAAGAAACTCATACCTACTCCGAGCAAAAATAAGTTTATTTGAAGTACATGTATCATCATAAAGGTACATGGACCAACGCCGCAAATGTACCGTAGAATGGGGTGACTTTGAACAGTTTTCACCTCAATTCTCTCATCTTTAAAAATATCTAAGATCCATGTAGTATTTCACTGGATAAAATGTTGGCCACTGGCATGTAGTTAACCTGTGCATTGGCATTTTGAGATATACATCGTGTAGGCTATATGCCTGTGTCAGTGGATAAATGAGTGTTAAAACTCACCCCAAGATAAAACCCACTCAGGGTGGTGACTTTGAACAGAGTGAGTTCCAGTGAAAGAAAACCATAAATTCCCTGAAAACAAATGTTTATCTGTATTTATGAGTTGTATAGGGCTTGATTGCATTTCCCTAAAAAATTTTTCACTGGTTTTTATACTTCGTGACTCTTTTATTCTTGATCTACTTCCGTGCCTTTGGAGCTAAATGATTGCCTAATATCAGTGAAATATGTGTTAATACGTTAAATACGCACAGTCTTATGAAATATGATACATCAGTGAATATAGTATACCAGAAAATGTGATATATATAGTATCTGTGCTCACTGTCACAATGTGATGTTCAAAGTCACCCCGAAGTGTGTTACAATTCAACATCATCCATATATATATATATATCATTTGTTATCGGTCTTTCTGAATAGCCTCCAATAAGTTTCTGTTGGATTTGGGAAGTATTTGAGTGACATACATTTATAAGGCCATGGTCATTCAGTACTGTTGTCGCCACAGAAGTTTACCAGCTATGGTATCTTTCAAGAAGAAGTATGCTGAGTTTATTTCATCAAAATCAAGAAAAAAAAATTCCTGTCACAATGTCTTATGCAGAAAGAAACTAGACTTTAGTAGAATATAATCAGAAGTCAAATACTTCCAGTATCTCGTTTAACTTTGCATTCACAGAGGATCAATCTTTTTGGGAAAAGTGTTCAAAGTCGCCCCGTTCTATGGTATGCAAATTATGTACTGATTTCACTTTTCTCGTGATGCAATTTGAATAATCATGCACTGCATATGTACTCCTCAAACAGCTTATTTAATTTGAGCATTGTGTGTACTTCATTTTTTATACTTCTGTGACTTAAGCTGCTTAGATTCTATTTCATGTTGTTCATGTTCACTTCCAGAACTTGGAAAATTTGCAGGTGCATCCAGGTTTCGAATCACAATGTACATTGAATTGCCGATACTTGTAACTGTATTACTCCCAATAGTGGCAGAAATTTACCAATTCGATATAAAATTATTCCAGCTCTCTTTGTTTCTCTTGCCTTATGTGTAGTTAAATTGATTTCCATTGATTTGGCAGAGGTGAGTGAGTGGGTTTGTGTTTTACGCTCCACCAGCACCGGTGTGGGCTATTTAGAGACAACAGCAATCCCAGAGGAAAAAAGAGTACGTTCGCAGCACAAAAACAGTACAATTAATAGTAAAACATGTGTATCTAATACTATGGAAATTATGCCAGAAATTCAATGTATATTTTAATTAAAAACCTGGACAAACCTGCAAATTTCCCCAAGTTCTGGAAGTGAACATGACCCACAAGTGACTGAATCTAAGCAGCCTAAGTCGTAGAAGTATAAATTCAGTACATGGAATGTTCAAATGAAATTTAGAAGTTAGAGGAGTACATATGCACTACACGATTATTCAAATTCTGTCACTAGAAGTATAAAATCAGTACATATTTAGCATAGAAGCACAAAATCTGTATAATAGGATTACATTTGCAGCGTGGGACCACATACTGATTTTAATATGCTCCGATACCAAATATGGAATTTACTGGTTTTGTACTTTTTTGCACTGCAAATACACTTCTTTTGGCTCTTGGCTGTTACTATTCGGTGGTCCTACAAATTTATCAGATTTAAAGATTGGATTTTTTTTCTCGTTCAGATAAAAGGTATTGTGTTAAAATGTCAGCTGAATTGATCATAATTATGTAGAACACAAGCCTGCTTAAATTTTTCTTGAAATTGCTAATTGGCAAACTATAGAATCCTTGACTTTGCACCTGCAGATGGTGGAAGACCCTAAGAAGAATGGTACTTCAAAAAAACAAAGACGGAAGCGCATTCTACAGATGCCCAAACATCCTAGCCACATTCCAGATCATGTGCGTACTTAACCCTTTTTTATCTTTTTTAATGCAGGTGCGCATGCGCAACTGCATTATACCGGTCACTTATGACGATATGGGTTTTGTGGATTGGATGATGCACCCTCATATTGCTATCGAATAACAAATTTTCGTTATTAAAAATCAGATTTTCCGTTATTGTAGAACTCCTAGTGTTGTCCATTTTGGACTTGTTATACGTACATGGGTTATTTCGAGAAAGAAAATCATATTTGTTACGAAAATAGGCAATATTACGTATTGCTAATGGCTGGAAAAACAAGATTTAGCTTTTTCTAATCCCCATATTTGAGAAACAAGAAAAAAGCAGGAGGTTCTTACATTAAACACCAGGAGCCGCTTTAAAAACAATTTCTGGGCATCTTAAAGTCCTGTTTTATCTTAAGAAATCAGTTTTTGCATTTTTATGTAAATCAAAAGAGGTTATTGTATGCTGATTAGGCTTCATTTTGCTGCTTCATGCCTGTTCCTCTATAACATTCAGTATTTGGGGGGGGGGGTGTTGGGGGCCCCCTGAAAAGTGTATTTGAGGGATAATGAGAGCATTTGTTATTAAACCCCCTTATTTCAAACACTGTCTATAACTCTTAAATGTTTATCAACATTAACAATGTTTAACAGTATTCATAGGAGAATATGGTTCAATGCCGGTATATTTTGGGTTATCTAAACAAGAAACACAAAACTAGCAGAAAGCCACATCCCGGGACGGGAATGGGATTCAACTTGATGGGATAGTATGGGAGTGGGATTGAAATTGATAAATTTGGTGGGAGCAGACAGGCCGGGAGTGGGCCGGAGCAGGACAACCAAACTAGAATACTGTCGTGAACGACAAACATTCCCCCAACCCCCCCCCCAAAGAACGACCCTAAACCCCCCTCCCCTAAGAACAACCAATCTATAGTTATCTATAATTGTCTACCAACATACATTTGGATTTTGGAGCAGCTTTTTGCATGAACATAGCTCGTCCCAGTAACACCTCTGGGTTTCACAATTGAAATCTTGCAAAGCTAACTTGAAAGTTTAAGGGATACTGACAGGACTGCAACAGGAATGACTCCTGACAGTCAAAACCACTCCCGTCCCTTCTCGGGCCTAATGGCTGAATGGGATCCCAGTCCCGTCCCATCCTGCCATCTCTAATCCCTCTCCCGTCCCACTCCCAGCCCCAAACTAATTAGGGACTCCCGTGGGTCCCTTGGGAGGCTAGACCCATTTTCCCAAGACTCCCGTCCCATGCCGTGCAGGGCCCTAATATATATATACGCTAGCAAAGTTTTTACTATATATGTAAATCAAAAGACATAATGCTACTTCAATATAACCGCTGTTGTGGGCAATTAAAGTGTAACTGAAGTCTCAAGTCAGATGTTAGTCTCCAGTGATTTATCATCGTTGGACTTAAAATGCATAATACTGATCAGGTTGTGTGATATATTTTCATAAATGGAGACTTGAGAATTCTCAGTCTCGATATCTGTTAAATCAATAATGAAATATTGATGAGAAGTCAAATTATAAGTCTAATCAACAAATTTATATATGTTATTTGAAACGTTCCAGGGTTCGTTGTGTTCTCTGCCATTACACGAAATGGCTTACATGCCAATGCTGGACGCCGAGTCCCCTTGTGAAGATGTAAGTACAAAACTTGCTTTTCAAAACTACCTAGATATTATGACAATGTGATCATATCTATTGACCAGACCAAACATCATATTTAAAGTTAATCACCCTAAAGTCCTAAAGTATTGCCTTATTTTTGAAAATGCAGTATGATGTTACTAGGCCTAAGTGCTACAAAGACCTGAAAGAAATGCAATAGCCGTTGGCAATTGTAGTAAATGTAAACGAAAACTGTAATTGTTTAATGTAAGTATATTGCAATGCTGCGAGCAACATCAGTGCTGTTATGGCCATTGCAATGAGACACTGTTTGAATGGTAAATCAGTCAGCGCTGTACCTACTTTCAAGAGCTCATTTTGGTGCCATCAACGACGTCTATTTTCGACATGACAGTTGAATTCGACACTCACCAACCTGCCTGTCAAGTGGATGAATCAGTCCAGCAAGTTGCTGACATTTTGCATGTCGAATTCAACTGTCGTGTCAAAATTAGAAGTCGTTAAGGGTAATAATATGGTCCAACCTTGCAGTTGTTCGCACATCTGATCTGCACACTGAAGTTAAGGAACCCTCTGTGACCATTTTGAGCAACTGCATCATTATGGAGGGAGGTCAGCTCTTCTGCTGAAAGTCTTTGCAAAATCCTGTTTTCAAAATACGAACTCTGTCAATATGCAAAATCCAATCTGGATGTTTTGATTAGTCAGAGGTTTAGGTTGTCTGTTTTTACAGAGATCTGGTGTAAGATCCGGAGGCCGACCTTCTTATAGGGGTCAGTGGCGTCATTTTCAAAATAATGTGGTGGAGCATTGACAACTTTTTAAAAATTTTTGCATGGGCACAGCAGAGTTACGGAAACTCCTAATTTTTTTTACCCTTTTTTGGCAAGATGCCCCACCAGCCTCATAGGAACTGACTGACGCCACTGATAGGGGTGCTACATAATAACAAGGTTGGTTGATATGTATGACTGTATGTATGTATTGCAGATTCCTAAAAGGCGATGGAAGCGACCTGATTTTTTGGAAACGGCTCAGTCTCTGTCTGAATGCCCTTTATGTGATGCAAAGATTGGCAGTGCTTCGAAATGGAGCCACTCTGATGGTCATTATCAAGGTGCTTTTAACATAGACTTTCCAGGTAAGTAAATTTCAGTGCTTTTCTGTTTCTCCTAATTATGGCCGTACCACAAGGAGGTACCGGCCATTTTTCAGGTATGACAGAAAGGTGTCCACCGGTGTCCACTGTCGTCTGTGTCCCCTGTCATGTTCATTTGACGCTGAGATCTCACCAACCAACTGTCCATAATCTGCAGAATGTTGCGGTTTAAAATGTATTCTGCTTCACACATTCTTTCTAATACAATGTGTTTGTGATTAGTCTTAATTACCAATGTATGTGCTAGTTTTAGAGTTTAATACTGTGAATTTTAGTATTTTTCGAGCTTGAAAAAAAAAGTCATAAAACTTAACTTAACATTTTCAACCACTGATCTGCAGAATAATGTAAAGAAAAAATCGTAAATTCACAGTGGTGGAAGTCCAACAATCGCTGCCAATCCCCCCTTTTCTATTGTAGGCAAGTTAATGTCGGTCCCTCTAGGTATGACGAAGGCTCCTGTACGGCCTTAGCAAACCGGTTTGCCTTCTAGTATATATATATATATAAGAAATAGTTCATGTAAATTATGTTTCACCAGCAAATCATGGAGCAGTAAACCCATCCCAACTTTTAAAATCTTATCTATTACTGTGCAAAGATTGCTTGACCAAGCGATTGAAACAGCAGATTCTTGTCCAGTTGTTCTTGTCGTTTAACAGCGAAGATAAGCAATAAATTATTTCAGCAAGTTAATGATAAGTCATCGTGAATCATGGTGCAATTAAGTTTGCCATTTATGTCTTTTGTATCGAGTTGTTGGCAAACCTTTTAAACTTGGACATTTTCAGATGGTACGAAGTTGTTGCGGTGTCGCAAAAAACAACACAGAGCCAGACCTCATTACCATTGTCCATTCTGCACAGAGAAGACCATAATAAATCGCGCAGCAATGGTAAATCATCTTAGCAAAAACCACAACCTTCTCACCAAAGATCCTGTAACTGCAGAGGAAAAAGGTGCACAAGAACCAACCTTCAATGATAAGCCTAACAAGAAACGATGTCAGTCGGATTCATCACTGAATGATGATGAATATAATAATGTAAGTTAGACACATTTAAAACTTTTTTTTCTTTTCGGCATTCACTTGTCTGTTGTGCTGGACAATGTATTTAAGGGCACATGCTGGTCGAAAAATGGTGGATTTTTTTTAGAAAATGGAAATTCTGATTTTGACAGTTTCGATAAATACAAATGTCGAGACAACAAATGCAACTGAAATTTTGCAAAAATTCCTATTCTAACCCTGTAAAAAACCGTGCCAATCTTACCTTTACTGTTAAAATTAAGAGTTCATTTCCTTTTTTGCCATTTTCCGAAAACTGCAAATTTTAGTGACTTTGACTGCTTACAAAAAATTCATCTCAAAAACCGCTGAAAGCATCATCATAAAATTTTGGCATACTGCTTACTGACAAGTTCGCTTCCACAATAAGGCTAATTTCAGAACTGTATTTGGATTCAAACCTGAAAGATTGTGAATTAGTTCCATAGTCACATGCGAACCCAGAAAAACCCTGTAAAAACGTATTTTTAGTCTGAAAATAGTCTTATTGCAGATCCGAATACCTCAAATATTGAAAATAAATGAGTTCTGGTTATTCTGATAGCTCAGTCTTGAGATGAATTTTTTGTAAGGCCGAATACTTAGAACAATATGTAAAATTCTTTGTTGCCATGGTAACCGTAACCACGGCAACTTAAAATTTCACGGAGTGTCATAATTTGGTGCCCTGAAGACCTGTGTAAAATTTCTTAGCTCTAGCTGCAACAGTTTCTTCTGGACGGCATAGGCCTACTTACATGTTTCGACCAGCATGTGCCCTTTTAAAAAGGGATGGCCGTAATGAACTGCATACTCAGCAATGAACTACTCAGTGGCCCATCATTCAAATCAACTAGGGTTGCTTCTAAGGCTTCCCTCACCACTATTATGCAGAGAATAGGTTTAAGCTGGCTAGCACAAGTTTCTAACAATATATTATACTAGAATGCCCGTTGGAGAGACAGGTGGAAGAACAGTGTTTTGACAATTAGACTGTAGCATCATCAATGTTCATGTTTTGTTCCTCCCGAAGGGTGGAGGTCCTTCTTGATTGAAGGGCAATATATAATATCGAGTCAGGGCAAATGAATGTTAGAACTGTAAGAAAAGTATGAAGTCATTTCTATAATAGGCCTACATATGTTCGTGGCAAGGTATTATTGGGTGTTTTCTTCAGATCAAACTGTTTATTCATATACCTATGTGTATTTTGTTGTGCTTTAAAGGCCTATTCTGCATATAGGTCTGTATAACATAAGTTGACATCTTAGTATAACATACAGAGCAAAGTCCGCGAAAATGCTTGGTGTCTACTGAGGGACAGCTGAGGCTGTTGCTTTAGTGGCTGGCCCTCCCTCCGAAATACATTGCTTCATTTAGAAGAGCAGGGGGAGTTGGTGCAAGTAAAGAGAGTATCCAAATGGCGTTGCAGAAGTGCATGAACGAATTTCGTGAAAAGGGCTGCACAAAAAGTAGATTTGGAAGAAATAAGGGAGGACTTTTGGACATTTTATGAGCCACACTCAAAGGCAATGTCAGTACGAAGCTTCATGCAAAATGCAGTGAGCTTGGCTAGAACAGGGGTGGAGGAGTAGAGGTGACATCAAAGTGGAAGAGATAGACTTTTAAGAGTAGGATATTTGACAATGTTTGGAATTATTACCGGCCATATAACATCCTCAGCATCTTTTAATTTTAGCTTGACAAAATAGCAGCATATTCTGAACAAGTTCAACAAAGATAAGCCCCCTTCTAGTAAATTTGAGTATCTCAAAGATTCCTCCCCTTCTAGTAAAATTGAGTACCTCAAAGATTCCTCCACTGATTTTTAATGGAGGTGTTTACACACCGCCATTTTTTGCAGTTAGTGAGAAAGTGTATGAGAGAGTGGGTGAGAGAGTGTAAACTTCAGGCGGGAAATTCGAAATTGGAGAACAAAATCTGAAATAACTCATTGCTTATTTCAAATAATCTCCTAATTGTTAAATTGCCCACAACTAGAGATGCAGGGCTGTCATTGCAGCCTACTTGTATTGATCTCAAATAATTCTAAGTACTCCTTTCATCTGTTCTTTGATTGGAGTTTTTTTTGGGTGTTACAGTCCACCATTTTGAAAATAATGTGTATTGTGGTTTGTGTATGCAAATGAGCTGTCCACCATTTTGAAAATTATGTGTATTGTGTTTTGTTTATGCAAATGAGCTCACCTGCTATGTCAGGGTTACATTTGGATGTGTATTGGGTTATTTTGCTGACTTGGGAATTTATGTTATCATAATACTGGTTCATAGAACATGGAATTCAACAGTTATATGTAAATTTCCAACTATTTCAATGCTATTTAGGGATGGGTGTATTTATGGATAGGCCTAAATTAATATACATAGACAGATTGCTTGCTAAATAAATGAATAGTTAAATACCAGTTCTTAGATAGATCGAAAGAGTTGGAAAGAGATAGAAAGAGATAGAAAGATAGACAGGAAGACAGAAATACAGATAGATCTATAGAAGATTAGATACTAGATAGTTAAATTGATAAAGAAGGATGTATGAATTTTATGGATTAGATAGATTGCATGAATTAGATGGATAGATTATAGAGATGAAATAAATAGCTTATACTGATTAGTGAGACAAGACAAAGACTAAACTTCTTTATTGGTCATTCATGAAAAAATTAATATAGAATGAAATTGTCTGTGCAAAGACACAACAGATTACACAGATTTATCAAAAGGGTAAGCATGAGCAATACATTGCAATTTGGTACATTTGTTGTAATTTGTGACATGGTCCAACACCTTCGGGAGGAGGTAGAGTTAGCTCAATTAGTAATGGAATGGGTTGCCAATCACTTGGTCCTGGATTTGAATCCCACATTGTCGAGGTCACCTTTTCTTGTGTTGGACAGTAGTTTCAATAATCTTTTGCTTCATTACCATGTCCTCCTCCTGTCCTAATTGGCCTGCGTAAATAAAGGACTTAAAGTCCCAATCATCCAACCATCTGTCCAAAATATCCATGCAAATCTGACATAGGATTTCACATCATTTGAGCTCTTAACAAAGTCTAGATTGATAGATTGAGTTCGTAATGTTGGCAGTCTACAAGTTGTCAAGTATTCTAAATTTACCCCATTTAAGGAATCCTTTACTTGCCCAGCACAAACACTGAAACACAGGGGCTGCCAATTAACATCTCATCCAAACAACATCGGTGGCCACATGTTTTCAGTCGGAACTCCTGAGGGTCTTTCTTTGTAGCTTTGCCTGGGTTTGAACCTGGGTCCGTCAATTTGGAAAATTCAGTTTACTCTCAATAGTGTTATGTCTCGCAGAGTTGTTAAACCTACGATCACCCATATCTATCTATCTATCTATCTATCTATATATCTATCTTAAAATACCTGTCTGAATAGTAAGGCAGTGTGGTAAAAATGATCTGCCGGATTCAGGGGATACGAACTTAGACACCACACCACCTCCATTTTGAACCCCTGGGTTCTTGTTATGAAAGTTGGCTGAACTATAGGACTGTGTTTCAAACGTAAATGTGTGTATTTGTAGCTTAGTGAGTGGCCAGTAGCATTTGAGTGAGCCGAACCCCTGTTTTCAAAGTTTGGTGGCTTTTCCAATTGATAGGACCAATTTCACCAAGCGTAGCACCCAGCTGGCGCATACTTTATCAAGTGACTGGAGAAAATTTGTTTATCAATCATATTTAGAAGACGAATGAGGACTTTGCGACATTTTCACTTTAGCGACATTCGACTGAGGTGACATTCGAAATTGGAGAGGAATTAGAACACCTTTTGGAAATTTTTACTTTCGGAAAAGCCCAAATTTTTTTTTTTAAAGAGGGGTATGTGCACTCAGGATCTGCTGGCTGAGACAAAAATGAAGCAAGCAAGCTACAAATACACAGACACAATGACAATAACTATGCAGGCCTTCAAATTGGTCAGCTTTAATTATCTGAACGGAGTCCAGATACTGTTTGGCTACGCTACTACTTCTGTCAGCCTTGACTTCCTGTCAACTATAGGCAGAAATCACTAAATCTGATGCATTTGACTGCTATCTGGCCCACCTGTCTCTACTCTGTAGCTTAGGGGGGACCAGTCCATCGATACATAAGAGTCAGAGCCTATACATGAGCAGCTCTGATGGAGTAGCTGGTTACCGTTGGAATGAAGTGATCTGATTGGTTGATGTCGTCTGGCTGGTTCCTGCCGTCTTTGCTGCTGTGAACAAGTAGTTCTTGGGTTTCCCGCTGGGGGGACACTCTCCGTAGTAGTGATGGAACGATTCGCCGATTGTCGGCACATTTGGGGTGACCTAATTGATATTAGGCCTGATTGTTTTGTTGATGCTAGACGTTTGACATAATTATGCAGGCCTGCCCATGTTAGGAACATCAGAACACCAAACAGATTGCAGAGAGCTTCTCCACTGTCACAAGTGGCAGATTGTTGGTGACAGATATAAGTGTCAGGTACATTGCAGCACCATTAAAATTATGCCTAATCAACAAGTTATTTGGGCTGTTCATAAAATCAATTTAAAATAGATTATCGAATCGTCACCTCGGGGGGTCACCTCGGGTCACCTTGGGGGTCACTTCGGTGGGTCACCTCGGGGGCCACCTCGGGGGGTCACCTCGGGGGTGTGTGCTAAATGCTTGGCTTAGATCTGCTGCCAAATCTAAATGTCATCAATGGCACTTCCAAGAAAGTGCCTGATAAGTGCAATATATCTGTTTGCTTAGAGATTGGACTTGTTTTGTCAATAATATACACTCATGTGCCATTGCAAAAAATGCATCATGATATTACTCTACATAACTCAGTATTAACACGACTTGTCAAGCCCTACAAACTTTCAGCTCTCCCAATTCAACATAAGTAGCAATCAAAACACTTTTGTGCATTGCTGCATGTCTAGCAAAATATGCATTTCTACCTCTCAAGGTCACTTAGGGCTAACGCCCTCATAAAATGGGACCTCTGCTACTATAATTCAGCATACCAAACGACTAGCCCTAGCTTATTTTACAATGGTCAGGTCGATTATCACCGTCCAGATATGCAAATTCCCATTTGCCTTCTAGTAGACATTGGAAAAGAGGTCTTTGAAATATTCTCGTTTTCGTGTGAAGGGGGACTTATTTTTATAACTGTTTATTTCACAAATTTACATGTACAGCTGGGGTGACGGGTGGGTCCCACCTAGACATTTAAATATTGTGTGCAATTGCCGTACAGCATTGGAGAAATAAAAGTTATCTTTAGGCTAATTGGAAAATTAATGGCGCGCATAAATGTTGCAAAATTTCATTTTAGCATGCAGTTCAATTCCCTTTGTGTACTTCATCACCTTCTCTGGTTTTGATCTATGCAGCATAGCGAAGGGGTTGATTTCAGATTAATATCAGTGAAATATATCGAAGTTGGTACTCATTTGAAAGCTCTTTGTATGCTAAATTCAAATATGGCAATTTATTCACTCTATCTTCGCTCATGGCCCACAGACTTACTGTCACTCATCTAAGAGAGTGACAACGCTTACTTGTGCATTTATCTCTCGGAACAAGCGTTCCACGCTTGTCTCGGCTGAGAAATTAAATTTGGCGCCACGCCAGACCGAGGACCCTTCCCACAATGCACCGCGCACTTCCGCCTCTTTTCTCTCAGCCGGCCCAGCGCATCGCACGTATGTCTGGCCGGCCGCTTGTTTCGGTTGAATTTCGGTCGTTGGGGCGTTGTAGGATGGGTTTTTCAGGTCTATTTACTTCAAATAGGTAAGTGTCTTTTAATTTTGGGCCCGATCGGCGCAGGTAAGTGTTTCTTGGCCCGATTTCGTCACTCCAAAGATCGTTTCTTGCTAGACCGTTCCCCACGGTAATGGCGGATCGGGTCGACGTCTTCTTTTTGCAGGCCTGTCAGGGGCTGGGAATGCCTTTCTACGGCTTGCTCACTCCTTACAAGGTCTTTAAGTCCTGCTGCAGCCTGGATCATCAGTTTTGGCTACCGATTTTGGTTCCCCAATAACCAAAGTTCTAGTACCTTCTTGGATTAGTTTCCAACATGGCGGACGTTGTTTTGACAGCTCCGCGCATGACTGCACATGTGACATGGACGCTTGGCATTGAGTTCCAAGCCCATTTCTCGTTCTGCTTTCCTGGTGAACAGTCGTGAATGTGATTTAAGCTCTGCTTTGACTTTGCTTCTGGCTTTGCTTACTGCTTACAATTGGCCTGCCTTCACTGCTGCTGCTCTGCCTTCACGGTGAAGTATGCTGGTTGTGCCTGTCTGCTGCTTGCTGTGCTGCTGCCTGCTTGCTGCTGCCTGCTTTCCGGTTAATAAAATTGTTTGACTGTGCTCGGGGTCCCCCTATTCCCTGTTCAGTCTTGTTCCCTGGGTTGGTTGGCCTCCAATGTCTGACCGCCAGGCCAAGGTTCAGGCCACCATTAAGGCTGGCCGTCGGCTTCGGTCCTCTGGTTGGACCTCCCCGCTTGGGGTCGGTCTGAACCAGTTGGTTTCGTCTGCTCTTGGAAGTGATTCTCGGATGGTCTCTGACACATCTGTCATGACTACCCGGGATTCTGGGATTTCCAGGTCTGGTTCTGGTGTAGGAGTGTCAATTCCTCACATCTCTACTAATTGTACCCCAGAGAGACCTCCCGTGTTGAGTTGGACATCCATCCTCAGGGTCAGACGGACTCTGATAAAGAATTGTTGGTGACTCCTCCAATTGTCTCCTCGGTGGTTGTTCGTCCTGTGGTTTCTTCCACTCTGACGTCAGGTTCTCAGTCGGCCGCTTCTCAGGTGGTGTCTCAGTCTGCAGTCTCTCAGTCTGGTGGGTCTCAGGCTGTCCCTTCTCGGCAGTCCACTTCGGCGTCGGAAATGATGGCACTTTAGGCTCGTTTAGCCCTGTTAGAGACTCAACTTAATCAACCTGGTTCTCATGGCTCTCCTCGGGCTCGTTCCGCTGGTGATTCTACTCGGGCTCTGGTGGTTGTTGGTTCTCCTCGTCGGCCGGTGTCTCTGGTGGAGCAGGGTCGCAGTCGCTCTCCTCGACGCAGCAGTCGTTCCCCTCGGCGCAGAAGTCGTTCCCCTCGGCGCAGAAGTCATTGCCCTAGGCGTAGAAGTCGTTCCCCCAGGCGTGTTTCTCAAAGGGAGTCTTCTCCTTGGCGCCATAGGGACCGACAGAGACTTCCTTCTTTGGATCTTTCTCCGGCGTCTTCTCGAGGCAGTGTCTTCTCCCGGCTGGGGGCGCGGCGATCTCAGTCCGCCACCCCGGTTCGTTCTGAGGATGAAGGTGCGGTTTCCTGGGCCACTTTGATGGACCTGGGTCTGGTTCTGTCAGGTCAGGAGGTCCCTCCAGAGCCTCGGCCTTCCTCGGGTACAGGTCTTTTGGCCGAATCCTCTTCTACTCCAGCTCGTTTCTCTTTTCCCCCCTCTACGGGGGTCACTCCGGCGTTGGAGAAGGCCTTCGCTCGGTTCTCGCATAATCATGATCTAGCTGAGGTTCGTCCTTGCGAGATGCCAGGTGATGTCACAACCCAAATTCCAGTGACGAAGTTTGGGGCGGGATTCCGGACTCGGTTTCATGGAGGCGAGGAGTTTCCTCCGTCTGTGAAATCGGCCGCCGCCACTCCGGATGAGCAGAACTGTCTTAAGTCTGGCTCGACACCGGCGGTTCCTATTAAGAAAGTTGGGGATCTGGAGTTTCTGCTTCGTAAGAACATTCGGGCAATATCTTCTCTAGCTGTGATCGAGGCTTTGTGGGTGCAGATCCGGCGTACCCTTGCTTATTCCACTGACTGTACCGCCGGGGCGTTGGTGTCCGCCATCATCCTCCAGCGGGAGGCCTTTCTAAAGGCTTGTGATCCTGTGCGGGTTCCTCGCCGAACCCACACTTGGGCGATGCTCAGTCCGCCGTTCTCGGCTTCAGCGACACCTCTTCTTGGGGATGCTTCGTCGGTCCTTCGGTCCTCAGCCCGAGAGGATAGGGAGATGGCCCTCATGTCTTCTCTCTCTAACTCTCGGCGGTCCTCTGGTTCTGGGGGCCACTCCTTCTCCCACTCGTCGGCGAACTCTGGTCGCCAGGGGTCGTCGGGGCATCGTCAGTCTTCTTCTTCTTCGGGACCTGCTGCCCACTCGCAGCAGTCCCGTTCTTCTTCCTCTTCTCAGGGTAACCGGCGGGGGAGTTCCTTTCGAAGGGACTCCTCCAAGAAGTCTCAATAGCTATGTTCCTTTTCCCCTCGGCGGTCCGTCCACTCCCGTCGGGGGAAGATTGAACGACTTCTACGCAGGCTGGGCGTCATTGGACCTTTCCCCTTGGCATCACCGGGTCTTGACGTCCGGCTTCCGCTTCTCGTTCATTCGCCCTCCTCCGCTTTCTCTGGTCCCTCGGGCAGTTCAGTTGCCACGCAATGCGGAGAAGAGAGCTGTTCTCCTGGCAGAAGTAGACTCGCATTTGGCCAAGCGAGCGCTGGAACGAGTAGACGGGGCGAGTCTGGGGTTTTACTCGCACCTGTTCACCGTGCCGAAGAAGTCCGGCGGATTTCGTCCCGTGATCGATCTGAAACTGCTCAATCAGTATATCCACTGCCCCCATTTTCGGATGGAGACAGACAGGTCGATTCGGGACCAGCTGAGACGGGCGAATGGACGACGAGCCTAGATCTGTCGGATGCTTATCTGCACATCTTGGTCGACCCTGCTTTTCGGCGGTATCTTCGGCTAAACATCCAGGGGGAGACTTTTCAGTTCCGAGCCATGTGCTTCAGTCTGAATATCGCTCCCCGGGTGTTTACGAAACTCTTGGAGCCTGTGGCAGCTCACCTACGGGCACAGGGCATTCTTCTGCATCGCTATGTCGACAATTGGCTGTTCCGGGGCAAGTCGCCGGAGATAGTGGCTGCCCACACGGCTCAGGCCATCCAACTTTTCGCCATCTTGGGCTTTGTGGTGAATTGGGCCAAATCCGACCTCCTTCTGCGGACCCAGTTCGTCTTCTTTGGGATGGACTTGGATCTCGACCGGGCCCTGGTCCGGCCCACGGTCGAGGAGGTCCAGAAGATCCTGACGCTATGTACTTTTCTGAATCCGGCCTCCACGGCGCCAGTCCGTCTTCTTCTCTCTCTATTGGGCCTTCTCAATCACGCCGCCCAATTCATCTCCTTGGGTCGCCTCCACATCCGGCTGCTGCAACTTTATGTGAAGGCGAAGGCACCCAACCTTCGGGTTATGTTGGATTCCCCCATCCCTCTGGAAGAGTCCTTCCGGAAGGGTCTGCAGTTTTGGCTGGACGCCCCGTCCCTGCGGACGGCCTCTCTTTGCATCACCCGCCTTCTACCCTCACCCTGACAACAGATGCCAGCCTTCAGGGGTGGGGAGCCTCCGGCCTTTGGTCCCAAGAGGAGTCCAGGCTGCACATCACTCTCCTGGATTTGAGAGCGGTGCGCCTGGCTCTTCTTGCTTTGAGTCCTTATGTCTGCGGTCAGTTCGTCCGGCTGTTAGCCGACAATACCACTGCTGTAGCCTGTATCAGGAACCAGGGGTGCACCCAGTCGGTGTCCCTCTTCCACGAGACTTGGCGCCTTCTGCTGTGGTGCGAAGAGCACCAGGTGACCCTTCGGCCGTTCTACCTTCCCGGGCACCTCAATTCTCAGGCTGATCTTCTTTCTCGTCAGGCCCAGGTCCTCGGCTCGGAGTGGACATTGAACCGGGCCATCTTCGAGCGGATCCTCCATTTGGTTCCAGCTCTGTCGGTCGATCTCTTTGCCACCCGCTTGAACCATCAGCTCCCTTGCTTCGTCAGTCCTTGCCCGGATCCCCTTGCGTGGCAAGTGGACACTTTTTCGTTCGAGTGTGTGGATCTGGTGGGATTCGCTTACCCACTGACCAAGCTTCTCCCAGAGGTGCTCCGGAAGGTCCGTCGGTCTCCTGTGAAGGTCTATCTGGTGGCCCCCCATTGGCCAAATCAGACATGGTATCCGGAGATGTTGGACCTGCTGTTCGACCTTCCAGTCCAGAGTCCAGCCCTCCTGTCGCTCCACGTGTGGCCACTCTCCGGCGTCGATTCCGACAGGAGGGCTTTTCGGCTCGCGTTGCGGGGTATGCGGCCACCTCGCAACGTGAGTCATCGCTACGACTCTACGAATCTCACTGGAGGCAATTTTCCGGTTGGTGTGACGAGCGGGACATTGATCCATCCACTGCTTCTGTTCCGCAGAAAGCGGACTTCCTGGTCTTCCTGTTCGAAGTCCGGGGCCTCTCGACTAAGACAATAGCGAATTACCGGACGGCTATTGCCTCTACTCTTGGAGCAGTGGATGGTGTCCCGCTCTCTCTCCATCCCTGCCTATCCAAACTCCTGAAGGCCTTCCAGACAACTCTCCCTCGGTACGACCCCGCGTACCCGAGTGGGATTAGGCCAGGGTTCTTCAGGTGTTACGCTCCCCCGCTTTTGAGCCGCCGCGGTGGGAGTCTCTGGAAGATCGTCAGAGGACCACTTGGAAGACGGTCTTCCTCTTGGCTCTCGCCTCCTCCTGCCGTCTGAGTGAGCTCCAGGCCTTGTCCCGGGACCCTCGGGACCTCATCTTCTCGGCTCAGGGCCTCTCTCTACGAGTTGTTCTGGGCTTTTTGGCCAAGACTGCAATCCCTAGGATGGATACCGGCTCCTTCCGTCATTCCTGCTCTGACCCCGTTTTCGGGTAATGACACGGCAGACCGTCTCCTCTGTCCTGTCCGGATGACGCGCCTTTACTTAAACTTTACTGGCGGTCCCTCAGCTAAGGCACGTCTCTTCCAGAAAGTCAGGGGGGGGGAGCGCCCAATTCGCAGACAGTCGCGAATTGGATCAAGGCCTGTGTGCGCTTCGCGCACCAGCATCGTCCGGGGCTTGCAGTCAGGGCCCATGAAGTGCGCGGATGAGCACTTCATGGGCCTTCCATGGAGGATCTCATTCAGTGGACAACATCCTCCAGGCTGGCACTTGGGCCTGCCACAATACTTTTACATCCTTCTATCTGGCTGACGTTCGTCTTCAACCTGATGGGAGGCACCGGATGCAGCCGGTAGTGGCCCGGCGGCAACTGGTGAACTTTTGAAGCTCTTCTTCCTTCGTCCGGCTTGGGTCTCCGTCCTCGAGTGGTACCGGTCTCAAGCTTCTTCTTCTGGTCTCCTTCCCTCAGTCCGGGCGGCACTAGGTGGGGCAAGCAGGTGACGGATCCAGCGTTACAGCAGCAGGCACGCCAGACTTCTTCGGTCTCCCAGTGGGCAGCACATTCTGTTGATCATGCTCTGCTTCTGGTGAGTTTACCTTTCTCCCTTCCTTCAACCTAGCGGATTCCTGGCCACCGCCACTTTGTGAATCTGCACAAGTAAGCGTTGTCACTCTCTTAGATGAGTGACAATAAGTCTGTGGGCCATGAGCGAAGTTAGAGTTTGGGTCCTCCCCTATCGGGATAGGACCTATCTCTATGAGCTCATGGCCCACAGACTTATTACTTGAGCTTCCCACCCTTCTCCCCTCACGGAGTGGGTGCGATGTGCCTCGGCTTCGCGAAAGAGGTGGAAGTGCGCGGTGCATTGTGGGAAGGGGCCTCGGTCTGGCGTAGCGCCAAATTTAATTTCTCAGCCGAGACAAGCGTGGAACGCTTGTTCCGAGAGATAAATGCACAAGTAAGCGTTGTCACTCTCTTAGATGAGTGACAAGAAGTCTGTGGGCCATGAGCTCATAGAGATAGGTCCTATCCCGATCGGAGAGGACCCAAACATTAGTGCAACACTATAGAAAATAACGTGTATCGGCATTATGCCATTAGTATAACTTTTCGGGCTCATTCAGGGGCTGATCCAGAAAATGGCGGACGGGGGGGGGGGGGGGCTTACAAATGAAAGTGTAGCAACTGAACCAAAGGCCATTTGTCAACCAAGTGAAACGATTGTGAATGTTACAGCATATCAGATTTACGCATGTTAGTGTCAAAATGTGTGTGCTGTGTTGCACCTTTACACACAGGAAATTTGATATGCAAAAGAGTGAACTGTTGCACTGTGAAAATGGCACTTTGTGATTAATGATGGCTGATGAAGTGTCATCTTCTCTACATTCAACATGGGAAACATAGCGGCTATTTGATTAGTCATGATCAAGAGAAGGCCATAGGATCATAACTGATTTTAGATTAAAACTCAGATGCATAATAATTTTGTCTGCCTGTCATTGAAAAGCGGGATTAGTCTCCTTAAATCAAATTGACATTGAAAGTATTGGGTATGATCATGACTAATCATTAGCATGATGACACACGAAGTGTCGTTTTCACAGTGCAGCAGTCCACTCTTTTTGCATATCAAATTTCCTGACTGTAACAGAGATGTTTGCGGCTGGTGCACTTGCTATTTGTTTACTATTTCAGTGACCTTATTTGCCTTTCAGTTACGTCACAGTAAATCAGTAAATGCAGCTTAACCATTTTCACTGAATATTGCATCTGTGTGACACTTCAGCTCCCATGCACTTACTAAGGTAATTTAGAAGTTATGTTGTGAGGGCTGATAAAAGACACTATAATTTTCTGCAGAAATCGTATGAACTGTTTTGAGGTTTGTTATTAATACAATTTATATAACCCCCTCCCATCCAGTGGTGTGACTATTCACTCTAAAAGAGTACTGTCTTCTCATTGTCATTGTTTTGTTTATTGCCTCTAAATAGCCCACACTGGTGCTGATGGGGCGTAAAACACAAACTCACTCACCCCATTGTCATTGTTTTGTTTCTCTTCTTATTCAGGTCTCAAAACCTAAGCGTGTTTATCAAGGCAGCAACACTACATCAGTTTGTTGTCCAGTATGCAAAGTGGAAATGCTGAAGTCCTCCTTGGGAAAACATTTGAAGGTTCATGATTTGGATTACCCACTTTTTGTCGCAACTTGTGTTGATGTGGAACATGGTGTGTACTTGGTAAATAATGGAAAATCTGGACTACAGAAGCCAATCCATGTAAAAAAAGTTCGGTCAAGTGATGATTCCATTATTAGATGCTCGAACGAAGAATGTGAAGAAGTGCTTGTAGCGATGATGGGGGGTGGTCGCCCTGGATGGGACTGTCCTCATATTAGAGCAATTGCTGATGGTCCGCAATTTATTGGACAGGATCCCCTGAATCCTGAACATTTGCAGATTTTGCATGAACAAGGACTAATAATGAGCAATAGTGTTGAACTTGCTCAGGACATAGATTCCAGCTGTTCTGCACCCACCGTTGTCCCATACATTAAAAAGTTTGGGAGTTCGGATGAATATAGATTTTACTCCGTGAAGCACAAGAACTGTACTCCTCTTAAGGGAGGAATTTTTGGTAGAGTTGTAGTATCATACAGTTCTAATGGCACACTGCGTTGTGATTGCACCAAGGCCCATCCGAAAAGATGGTGTGTCCACAAGACCTTATGCCTTTGGTATCTGAAGCAGAATAATGAAGAAATTTTACTGGCTGCTGAAAGGGAAATTCCAGAAGATGAAGAGGTTGGTGAAATGGCTTATCCGCCCAAAGGAGAAGATTTGAAAAGAATGATAGATTACCTGCACCATTTCAAGCGAATTCCTTATCATAACAGTGCATCGCTGCCTGATGAACAGATGTTATTTGAACCAGCTGAAACCATTTGTACCTGTGGTTCACCATTGTCGGAAAGCTTCCTAGTTACAAGCAAGGCCTGTATTGTCATATCTGGGAAATTGAAATCTGGTAAGTAAAGTCAATAAATTTGGTATGAGATTTATTGGTACACTATTTAAATTACAGGGTGTGGCAAAAAAAATGGACTATGCATCGACTCAAACAGGCCTCAGCAGACTTTATTAAAATGTTATAATGAACCTTCTAGTAATTGAATGTTCTGTCAAACACATTGACAAATGCTAACAAGGTCAATAGTGTAAAATTAAAGCTTGATTACTTCTATTTTCAATAATGGAAGACATCCACAAAATTCTGCTGCACTCTGAAATTAATGCACCGTGCCCCTGAGTTTGCTGGTCTATTCGGCATCTAATCAGTTTAACGAAAATAAGTCCCCCCTTTAAATAAATTTTAATATCTCAAAGATACCTTCTCAGATTCTTATGAAAGTTGGCTGAATTATAGGCCTGTATATCGACCCGTAATGCGTTTGTTTGTAGCTTTGTGGCATTGTTCCCAACCGAGCCAGCAGCCTTCGAGTGACCCTACCCCTTTTTTCGAAAATCTGTGGCTTTTCCAATGGATATGACCAATTTCACCAGCAGGGGAGCCACCAGCTGGGGCATACTTCATCTAGTGACTGGAGAAAATGTGTTTATCAATCATATCAAGTTGACTATTGAGGACTTCTTTTGTAATATTTTCTACGTTTGGGTTCCTTGGGTGACATTAGAAATAATTCGAGGGAAATTTGAGTACCTTTTAGAAAAGTCATTTTTATAAAACGAAATCTTCAAATTTTAAAAGAGGAAAACACGCACTCAGTTCTGCTGGCTCAGACAAAAATGAAGCAATCAAGCTATAAATACATGTATACAATGTCAATTTGCAAGCCTACAAACTGGCCAACTGTCAGAGAAATCGAAATGGAGGTCTTTGAGATATTCAAGTTTTCATAAAGGGGGACTTATTTTTGTTAAACAGAAATGTTCATATGAAGGGGAGGTAGTGGAGAGAGAGATAATCTGAAAATTTCTGTCCAGTTTCTATGGATGGTGATGGTTTTGAAATGGTTTACGCAAACAGTGTGATGGCTCCCATCCTCGTTTCAAAAATTACTACAGAAATTATGTTAACTTTTCATTTGCAGGATGCTCAACCTATGTGAAGAAATGTGTCCAATGTTCCTTATGGTTTAGATATCAAGAAAACATTCATGGAATATTGAATTATGATGACCACCTTTTGATATCACTTGACCTGTGTGAGGAGATACGTACCGGTCTTCAGGTAAAATGGTTTTTGTAGTAAATTATCTGTAATGTTTTTGGACACAACAAAGTCTATTGTATTGACCCTTAGCTCAACTAGTGTTTTTGTGCCGAAAATCATTCCGCAATAACCATTTCCTCTGTGCCTTTTGACTTGTTTATCATATTTAAGTTTTTGTAATAAAATATGACCTTACCAACAAGTTAAACCAAAAATTAAAAAAAGCGCCATTTTACATAATGCCCTCACATTTAATAAAAGCCAAAAAATTAGCGCAGCAACTCCATTTTCAGATATCTAATACATTTCTGAAGTTCTCAGTGCTATCAGTGTCAATGAGCTCACTATGACCTAGATATTACAAAGGGTTGTGGAAAAGCTATCCGCTCAATTCTTATTGTGGGACGGAGGCAAGTTGGATCAAAGTTTCTGCTTGTTGGATTAAAGTAGGACCATGGCAGGTTTTCAAGTGGTTCCTATAATTCCAATATATGTGAAAGACATACTTTATTTCCTATATTTTTGTAATTTTGGCCTTTTTACCCTGGGTACCCCCAGGGTAATTTTATCTGAAAAACCAGTCAGAGAGGTTTTCGGTAAAAAGTTTTCCCGGGCTTAATACAGGTGTGGGTGTGGTCAAGTGGGCCATTTTGTGTTCATATAGAGTGTGTACTATAATGTGTTGTGGAATTGGGGACAGTTTGTTGTGTTTTTTTTGTTTTTTTTTTATAAATTGAAGATAAAAAATTGTTTTTTTAATAAAACATAATGGACACTTGCAGAAGAAGAAAGCAAGAAATGTAATACTTTTTCTAGATAGTTATTCATCAAATTCAAATTTGTCAATTTGCCTAAATTACAAGTAAATGTGAGAAATACAACAGTTCATTGAGATACCGTTCCGCCTCTCTTTTTCTTCTGACTACATTATAATGCAATCAAGGTTTTATCAGATAATGTAGTAGACCATATTCTCAATTTATAGACTTCTTTGAGTTCCAAAGTCATATTAACATCCTTATGTTGATTTATCGCATTTTTATCCAATAAAAAAGAAAATATCTCCATACAATTGTGACTTTTCCTCCGTGGAAACCATTGATGTTGGTATTCAAATTAAAGCTCTCTTTCTGACGAATCTAAATATGCCATCCAGAAGTCATTTTAATAAAAATTGATGATATTATTTATAATCGCGAATCGCTAAAATATGACTCAATGCTGAGATTTCAAGGCTGTTGTGCCACCCTTTGGCATTAGAATTTTTTCGTAACATTTTGCAGGACTTCTTTTATGATACAAGGGAACGATCATGCAAAAGTGCATCATTTTTTGAAGATATAGGGGCAGACGATTCACCTACTTGACACTTTGCTGACACGCAAATCGCAATGAGGCACGAAGGGTAAAAGAGATTTCATGGAAACCATTCGGAATCCAAGAAACTTCATAGCCTATATATATATGAGGTGAGCAGACAGCTTGAGGCCATGTGGTCAATTGACCGGTCAATCGAGGACGGCAGGTCATACGGTCGTTGTACCACTAAACAATTTTTTTATATATGGCGGCCGTCGCACAAAATCTAATTAATCAGTTAAAACAGCATTTGAAGCTGTCATAAACCATTTATTTGTGCCGTCTTAACTCTTCCTGGACAATCCACAACCCTGAATTTCGGAGCAGCAAGACCACAAATGTAAAATGGCAGCTCCTCGAATGATATAAAATCCCTCAAGTTTACTTTGCCTCGTGTTGAATTGATAGACTGCCAGGCAGCGAGCGAAATCGGCCGTACTATAGAAGGGATACCCCGGTTTGATTTGCACGCATAACATCCGGCGCAAACGAGGACAGGCCGTCATAAAACCGGTCAATTGGTTGGCGGTAATTCGAGTGCACCCACTGCTTGTATCGCTGCCAATGGTGGGCATACCGCATACTAGAGACTGTTATTGCAAAAGTTTATAATTTTCCCTGTTAGTTTGGTCATTGTTATTGTTATTGCATCATTCATTCATTTGACTTTTTCTATTGCTCTGATGAGATCTTTGTTGTCATTGCTCAATTGGGTTTCTAAAATTGTGGGGGTGAAAACAGCATTACTCATTAGTCATTATCACATTGATACTTCAGAAAAGTAACACTTGTTTTCTGCCTATTTTGGTTGGCTAATAACATTTATACCAAGACAGAAATAATATTGGCAAAATCAAATGTTTGGGCATTATTTAAAATGGCATCCTTATTTTTGGTGTAACTTGTTGGTAAGGTTATATTATATTAGTTACAAAACCCGGAATGTGATAAAGAAGTCAAAAGGCTGACAGAAATGGTCACAGCGCAATGATCTTTGGCTCAAGGTTGCTAGTTGATAGTAGGATCAATGCTATATAACTTGTTTTGTCCCAAAAAAATTCTTCTAGAAAGTATAAGCCAAAATGAGGTGATTTTGTGCATGTGGGTATTCTGTTATGGTGATTGTCTGTCTATCAACCATCAATGTTTTAACTTATTTCAGAAAAGCATTCCTGTCTCTTCTAATCCTGCACTGGTCAACTTGATGCATAAATGCGATACTTTCCCCTCAATCCAAGCAGTCACCAATGGGTTTTATTTATATTTGGCTCTGCTGCAAACTGACTATGAATTTAACTGTGTGAAGTGTGGGTATTATCCTCCATACTTATCATGGATGCTTGTCGTAATACAGCTATGGATCTGCGAAGTAAGTTGAAATATTTTTTTTCCTGAGTTCATGCATCCTGGAAAGTTGATAAAATGTTTAATTCATTATTATTATAAATAGAGATTTTATTGGCAACTGGATATCAAACAGTGATACACGTGTCTTTCA